>LD348141.1:317327-330345 GCA_001465055.1 Ptychodera flava
CCCCCCCCACAGTGGAAGGCATTTCACTATCTGTAAGTGATTTAAGTGCTGTTTACATTCGAATGATAGCACTCATAGCATTACTTAAAACATCCCAAAGTTGTTAATACATTTCGGTGCCAGCTGGTCTTATGTAAACATGGTCAACCAAAGGGTTGAACATTTGATATTCAGGAAGGGGTAGGGGATGGAAGATTGATGAGGTAGCATTACTTTTTACCAGATCCCTTGTACATTTTTTCCAACTCTTTATTTTTCCCCACTCTCCCATCTTTTCTTTTTGTCAAGTTTAACTGGCTTAATTTTTTGTGTAGGATGTATGTAGGATCTGCTTGTTCCATTGCTATAAAAGTTGATATGCATATTCCCAAAGATGATCTCAAGTACCTAAGTTGCAGACCTTATTTGCTTTTGTCATTCTTGTTTTTCTGGTTTAAATATTTCTTGAATTTACCAATTCAAACCGAATGTGAGCACACTGTCCTTGACAGTATTTTTATATTTGTCACATATAGAATGGCAATCTACAATCATCGCATCACAACCTATCATCGTCCCACGACCACGATCCATCACAGCTCCCCTTCCTGTCAATCTCATCACTCCGACATCATCGCCTGTCAAGAAACGGAGCAAGTACAAATCTTACACCCTTAAGCAGCGCAAAGAAATTATAGAAAAGGCTAAAGTCAAGGGTTTTAATGCCACTGCAAGGTTGCACAACATCCCAGTATCAACACTAATGTATTGGAAGAAACATGACTGTAACAACAATCAGTACACCAGTGGTGGTCGCGTGGTTGGAGGTGGTCGCAAGATGACCTGTTCAGTCGAGATGGAGGAATCTATTTTACAGTGGATTCTCCAGCAACGTGATCTTCAGATCCCCGTAACCATCGACAAAATCTGTACCCATGCCCTACAGATTATAAAACCAGAGCACAAAGACTTCAAAGCATCCAACGGATGGTGTCGGCAGTTCATGAAAAGGCATGAACTTTACCTTTGTAGGAAAACATCGGTGTCGCAGAAGCTTCCGGGAAACCTTGAGCAGCTCATCGCGACCTTTCACAACTACATCCTCACCATACGACTTGAAAAGGATTTTGATGTCATCGGTAACATGGATGAGATGCCAATCTACTTTGATCCGGTTCATAAAAAGACGGTTGAGAAGAGTGGCAATAAGACCCTGAGAGTAAGAACCTCTGGCACCAAGAATTGACATCTCACTCTGGTATTAGCAGTAGCAGCAACTGGCGAAGTTCTTCCGCCCATGATCATTTTCAAGGGGAACAAGAAGATGCAGCTGAAGCATCCACCCGGTTTTGTCGTTGCAGTTCAACCAAAGGGCTTGATGGACGAGAACTTGATGGCAAGGTGGGTGGAAGAAATTTGGGTGCCGTACACTGAGCGTCGATACTCAATGTTGGTCCTAGATTCGTTCCGGGCCCATGAAGCTGAAGGTATAAAGTCGAAAATCTATCAAGCAAACTCAGTGATGGCAGTGATACCTGGTGGTTGTAACACCAAGCTCCAGCCTTTTGATGTTGTATTGAACAAGCCGTTCAAAGCGGACATCCAACGCTCATTGACATCGTACATCCAGCAGGCAACACAGAAATCCCTGACGAACATCAATCCCCAGACCATAGTCAACTGGGTGACCAGCGCATGGCATGAAATGAAGTCAAATCCGGTCATGGTGGCCAAGTCCTTCAAGGTTTGCGGAATCAGCAATGCTCTAGATGGAAGTGAAGCCAACCTGACTCACAACGAGCAAGTCATTTCTCACATGTTGGCTGACGTGTTGTTAACTGATGATGACAATAATAAAGAGGCATGGTTTGAAAGCTTCACTGCTGATGTGTAAACTGTGTAAATCAATACAGCTTAAACTTCAGACCAGTGATCTCAGCTACAACCAAGCCAATTTCAGGGCCACCACATGTCTTCAAGAAGGAGTATACTTAATTCGTAAAGTGCTTTTAGACTTTTTATGCAATCGAACTCTCAGACCAAGGACTTTTTGAACTCTTAACATGTTAAACTTTCAGACTGGTGCAGTTCATTTCCTGCGATAAGAAATTGTAACAACCCATTATGATTTCCAAAGCTCAGAATATGAAGAAGCTAAAAACCTTCTTAAAAAAACTTCATCAACAGCCTTCAAACTTGCATAGACTTTTTATGTTATCAAATGTTACTAATTCAGGTACACAATTTCAGCATCCTGTAATGTCATATGTAAATAAACAATTACAAACAAATAATCTTTTAAAATAATATTAAATGTATACTGTCACCTGTTCCAATTTTGCCACAGTTACCATTTAAAGAGAAAATCTAACCAATAACAGAATTTAAGCGGGTGGCTGCTTTTCTAAAACAGCGCCCTCACATGGGCATTTTGAATACCTAGGAACGCCTCTTTGACCATACCAGTATATGGGCATATTACATGTGACTGTATACCTTTAATGCTTTCTGAACAAATGTATCTCTATGAAAAATATTTTAAAGTGCGTGGTACACTAAATGTAGATCAGTGTTCTCCACTAGGGGTTTTTGACGGGCGGTGCGCCCAGCTTCTTTTCGTCGCCGCCCGCCTTTAATCTCGCCCGCCCACCTTTGTTTTCTGTCGCCTAAACTGTTTTCACAGTCAGTTGTCTGAACAATATCTGAAAGCCTATTGAATAAAAATGACAGCAACTGACAACGTCGTGTTAACGAGGGGCCGCTCACACATCTGTCGCTTTGTTTTGCGACTGCATGCAATCGTCAGTGTTCTCCCCAGGCCGTTTAACAGGATCAGCCCCGATCCTTTATTTTTTTCGCCCAGTCCTGTTTCATATCCGCTGATACTCTTTAGTAAATGTGGTTGAAGACCTATTGTTTCTCGGCGGCGATTTTGTCACTTTTATTTCAGCAAGTTTTTCAAGTGTGAAACGGCCGTTGTGCCGATGAACATAGGTTAAAGACTTCAATTCAAAAAGCATGAAATGTGTTAAGCTGCCGACCGTACAGACACCGTCCATTTCATACAACGGACACGGAGTACACTCAACTAAAGGCTCGGTGTGGCATTTTTGCCAGCGGGCACTCAGTCAAAGCATCTATACTATAGGCAACTGCCATTGCCGCCAATGTCTCGTACTTGTAAGGATCCGAAGGTCAGGAAAAGTGATTTCGATCAGATGTGGCTGAAATCGTATGATTGGTTGAGACAAATATCAGATGCAAAAAAAAGTATGGTACTTCGCTTGTTCAGGTCGTTGCGTATCTGAGCCGAGTTAGCCATTTTGAGATTCGTGTACGTCGACATGACGTTGAAGCCATGTGTGTCACTTCCTGTCATGCATTCGTAACTTGCATGGATTCATTCGATTGACTTTGAGAAGCAGTTGCGATTGATCAAGTTTCAAAATCCGTGACCGTTTTACAATATTAAAGGCACAATGAAATGAAATAAAAAGAAACTGCACGAGCTAAAATCATCATTCGTGTGATCATCCGAATACAGCAGCTATATACGTACGGTTCTGGTATACTGTATAGTTCAAAGGTCGCGTAAGATCAAGAGCGCCATCGCGCTCCACACAAACATGCATGGCAGCCTACGCCGCGCAGTTGTCGAAGTTTTGTACGTTTGCCGAACTAGGAATCAATGAAATTTCAAATCTTTTTTTTGGAAATACCTGGTATAATTTTTTTCGGGCCTCTCTTTATTATGAATTGAGTTTAAAAGTCAACGTATGTTTCTCTGCAGGCATGCTCTGCTGACTCTGCATTGTAACTTAGTGCATTATTCAGTCCCGTATCAACTTGTCATGGACGTAAAAAAAAGTGTTCATGGCTTTACCGATCCGGCTGCAGACAAACATATAGTAACAGAGGATCACATGAAAACGTGCCACCATTTGCCACCGATTATTTCGAACACTGATTACTTCTCATGTAGCCCTACTTTTGAATTTCCGTGTTGGTATTGTGCAATATATTTACTAAATTGTGTATTGTTTGTATTAGTTCAATGTTATTTTTTCACTTTTGATGTTTTATTATTTATTTAAAGTAAATAAACATGATTTAAATGTAAAAAATTGTGTAGCTTGCCATTAATCACTGCGGAATGGAAAAAAATATTGAGAATGTCAGAAGTATATCTCATCACTGGAATGCCTTGTTAATAGCCCTGGTGATATGTAAATTATATGTAAACATTATGCAACTCAATATGCTTATTAGCCGCCCGCCTTTAATTTTCATTTGTGTAGAACACTGGTAGATTGGCAACTACTGTGGAGCAATGGCATGACTGTCCTGCCTAAAGATTGTCTTCCACTTCTCTACTGTATTTGCTTGTTTGTTTGCTTGTTTGCTTATACATTTATATCTTCCAGGTGAAATAATTTTCTAGGGAAAAACTTCACTGCCCATGATGTTCACTACTTTGTTATCAGTTTACTATCTATCCAATGATTCTTTGTTGAAATGATTCTAAATTTGTCATCAAATTAAATAATCAATTCTAGGAATTGTTTCCATTAAACAAACACAAATTGCATACACACAGACAGGATTTCATTGTACAACCATGGATGTAACTATTGTGCAAAACATGCACACAACTACAGGGTATATTCAACTGTGAAAGGGAGGCAGTCATCAGAACTCTGCTCAAAGGTTGCCAGGGACCCCTATGATTGATGTAAACACTGTATCTGGAGTACGTTGGCAATTGATAAAACTTAAAACATATTTGTTAACAATGAATATTGTAAAATTTAAATGTTGCAGCTATATTGATTTGATGCATCTTGATATTGTGTATGAAATACATTGTAAAAAATTTGCACACACACAGTTCCAACAACTGCCTCCCTTGAACTGCAAGTATGTTTAGAATGAAGAGTTGAAGACAGAAACGCATTTTACTCACCTTTTCATGGATTGAGTTTAGCGTTTGGACTTACTGACATTAGTGATTCACATATGTACAACTGAAACTCTTTCAATAATGCTCCCTGGCTTATAGTGTCATGACTCATACCTATACTAGTCAATTCTTTCACACGAAGTTTGAGCACCTATTTTGCCAAGCAAGCCACAAATCGGTCATTAAATGGAAAGAAATCACAAACTATCCAGAAAAAGTTTCATGTCTGGTTTATTGCAGTTTAAAAATGTGTAACACATAAGATGTCTCATGAGGTCAAGAGTTCTTAATAACAACATTTGTAAACACACCGGGTCGACTGTCATAGCATTCTTGCTCCGGGCTAGAGATGGCCATGATATCAGATAATTACATCAGTTATTGGTAGTTAATCACCTGAAAATAGACAAGATACATTTCAAATTAATCAAATCTTTATAAATATCTCCATCTCATCTCAATCTCATGCTCCATCTTGAGTGTTCGGCATGGTGCAATGCTCCCATTTTACTTGACCAGTATGATTTAAGTTCAAAATCAAGATCGACTGGGTCAGCAAATTGCTTCATTTTTCCATAAAATATTTTTCAAAACTTAAAATCTGCCAATTCTCTCACTCGGAGGGAAAAAGCTTAGCATAACATAATCGTCCTCCATGTCTTTGGTGCAGAAAAGCTTTCAAAACGTCTGTCTTTGAATGCATTGTGGCCGTATTGGCGGATCTGCAGACCAGATTAAATATTTATGAAACCACCAATTTCTTCACAGAAAATCCACATAAATTACTAGAAATTTGATTGTTTGACTTGATGATGTCATTATTTTAGTCCTTATATGGTATTAAACTGGGTTCAAAGGGTATAGAATTGCCTTATGCTTGCTGAGTTTGGCAATGCATAGCTAAGTTAGGCATAACGCTTAGAACGCAACCAATTGTTTGCGTAAGGACGGTCGATGGAACATTGCAATTACAATTACAGGGCTTCCTTTCCCCATCGTTTGAACTGCAAGTATAATAGAATGAAGAGCTGAAGACAAAAACAGTTAACTAATTTTTTTTGATTAAATTTAATGTTTGGACCAAGTTCACGTACGTACAACATATGCTTTTGATAACTTGCCTTGATTTAACCATGTCTCGTAGTCATACTGTGTTAGTCAATCTGTTTTCAAAGTTGGATAACGTATTTTGACAAGCATACCAAAAGCGGTCTTTAGATAGAAAGAAAACCACAAAGTATTGAGATAAAAGTTTCATGCCCAGTTTATTTCAGTTGAAAAATACAGTGTTTTCGATTGGCTTCAAACTCACAAAAAGACGGTTTCCAGTCACCTTGTGGAGATGCAATAGACACATGTCAGATGCGACGCGACGTAGGAAATACGTCAAGATGTCAACAGTAACAACACATAAATTTGTAACCGAACTAGGTTGACCATCATATGGCTCTCTCCTTACAGGCTGGATAAGGCCACGATATCAACAGTTTGCATGAGCTTATCGATTGTAAGTCAGGGCTCGAAATTAACTTTTCTCTTGGGCTACCAAAAGCCATGAAATGGTGGCCCCAACGGACTACCAAAGCCTGGGACATGAAATTACTTAGTAGGTGACATGATTATGATCGCTGTGAGATGACCGACGTCCATACAGTCAACCCAGCTGGACAAAGAAAGGCCAGACTATGACTTTGTTATGCAAATTTAAAGGCGACAGTGCAGTCGAATTTGTTGCAACAAACTTTCAATAAAATATCATTGTCTGACCTGATGTACTTGGATGACAGGCTCGGAAAATGATGGCCAATGAAAATTCATTTTCATAGTTATTTAATCACAATGTATTAATCACAATTGAACACAAAATTATTCAAACTGCAAAGAAAAAGCTGTCGGGCCATCCATAAAATTACGCTCTCCGAAGTGTAGGAGATCATCCCATGATAGTGTACTATGGTGGAGAAATATGGCCAAAATTGCCATGATAGTATTAGGAACATGACTGTACCAAGTTGTCATCATGTAATTCATAGCCAATCTATTTTACTTAGCATGTTATGTTTACACGTGCTTAGTGAAAAGTCGTTGTCGTGGCGAACATCAAAATTTGCATATAAGCTCCATGTGTAAATAGTTAGTGAAACTTTGAGGTGTCACCATTGTCAACTACACATGATATACCGTTCTCCTATGGCTATGTATTGATGTCAAACTTCCTGGACAGAAGCATGCAAAATAAATCTTTCATTGTCTAGATATAAATAAAACTATCCTGGACAAAAAACTCTTCATGCATGGCTACCAGACCTTGTCACTGGGCTACCAACTTCAGAAAATGGTAGCCCAATGGGACTACCAGGGAAAAAAGTTAATTTCGAGCCTTGTAAGTCACTTGAAAATCAACAAAATACAATTCAGTTTAACTAAAATCTTACAAATTTCTTCATCACGCACATTGAAAGATAACCTCAACCACGGAGACCAGAGCGTTCAGCATCATGCAATGATGGCCATGCTGCCATCAAACGCTACATTCAATCACAATCAACTTAGGTAGCAAAATTGCTCCATTTCTCCATAGAATATTCTCAAAAAAGTAGTAAAATCTACCGTTTCTATCACTCAGAGAGCAATAGCTGTACATGATATAATCGTCTTCTGTGTCTGAGTTGCAGAAAAGCTATCATAAGGTCTCTCGACTCTCGTTGAGTGCACGGCCGCGGGCCCGCTGACCTGATTAAATATTCATGTAAACCACTGACCCCCCTCTCGGAAAGTTTGCATAAATTACTGGAACTCTCTATTGTTAGGGTGGATGATGTCATTATTTTAGTCCTTATATGGTACTAAATGGGTTCAAAGGGTAAAGGAAAAGCTTTATGGCTTGCTGAGTTCGGCAATGCGTGGGCAATGCATACCTAAGCTGGACAGAACGCATAGTACACCACCACTGTCGGGTATCGTAAACCGACATGGTGCCGTGCTGAGAGGGAGAGAGTATAGTCACATGGATTTCGTCACCTGATAGTATTGCATCGTCCACTGTAAATTTGACCAGGGTCTTTGAGTTTGAGGCCAGTTCGCCACACTTTTATTTGCGTGGCGAACAAAGAAGACATTTTATTTGCCACTCAGCACTTTCTATCGCATTTGGCGAATGTGGCGAGCACTAGGGCAATCCCTGTTAGGCTATAGTATAACGTTGCCATCACTTCTGTTGTGAAATATCCTGTATGTTCTGATTTGGTGCTCAATACATTTGGCTCACACTTGAGCATAACAAAAGGGGGCCTATGACAGTTAGAAATTCATTCTTGACATCACAATAGTGAGGGTGAGATTTCCCAGAATGCAATGCTAATCACTCTCATTCAGAAACTGATTAGATTGCACATAGCTCAATAGGATAGAATGCATGTGAGGTGCAGAATTCCATAGTGCTGTGAAATCTATTTATGCCCCTGGATAAGGCTGTAAAAATTCCCAAAGACCAGGTCCCCCACTATAAACACATAAAGGAGTTTGCATATTGTCAGCTTGTTTATTCAAATTTATGTATCTGTATAAGTGGTATTAAATTTGCATTTTGGCCCTGTGATGACACAGCCAGCTTGGCATCGTTCCCAGGTCTAACACCTTGAAGATTTTACAACAACAAATCAAGGACAGCTTTGTTGCCTGGCTGTTGGCATCTCGCATGATGAGCGTCGCTGTCATCATGCTCGTTACGCCCACCCATTTTTTGGAATAATAATTCGAAGAGATACAGTACCTGGCCAATGAGATGTATTTCCAGTTTAAGTTGAAGACGCATTCCTTATCAGTCAAAAGAATTTTATAATAGGCAGGAAATTCTGTAAAATACTCAGTAGAGTCCACTCATACATGTCCAAACAAGCATCAAATTCCAAGAAGACTGTTGGAGGTGCAGTGCTCTATGAAATGTAAGTAGTTACATGCTTATTTTTATCCATTTTGTAGACAACAGTTAGATTTCAATTAGAATTACCTTAACCTGTCAAGGTCAACTATGAGAAAGGGCAACTGGTAGCTTAGACACATCAGCAGAAACAAAAAATGGTTCATACAAGAAGTTGTTGTCGTGACATTTCTGGGTGAGGTGATCATGATTATCTCTGTCATGTCATAACTTCTGTTCTTTACAACAGTACCGAGATTCGGCCTTTGGCCTCACACTTTGATCCCAGGCCTTTGAGCCACTATCCAAGCAGCGCTGCACACACCTGTGATTCCAAACATATCGAAATTTGCAGTGTTCACTGCCTGCAGGCCTACTTGTAAAATGCAAGAAAAAAGTGGCATCTTGCAAGAAGATTTGTGCCTAAATTAACCAATGTTGCAAAACCAAAATTAACACATAGCATGATCAATTTGTAGTAGCCTGGTACATAACAGCTCTGGCAATACATGTATTTTTATGATGTATAATACTTTATGACCAACATTAAAACATAGTATGATTCATAATTCTTAGTAGCTTGGTACATAAGGGATCTCTTTGTAATGTAATGCTTAATGACCTCAGTAGCCCTACACAAGCATTCTATTCTTTGACACATTTGTAGCATATGCAAAATGAATAAATTTACTACAAACCAAGTGTTGCACTCTCTACAAGGTGGTTCAAGGCTGTATAACCATAATGGTGATTGTTGGATTTTTGCATGCGAAAAGCATTAGGCACTGAGATGAGGAAGCTTACATAAAAGTTAACGGGTTACAGTTGGTAATGTAACCTTTCAGACGCAGAAATCAATAAAAAATAAATAAATCTATAATAATATGGTATAGAAGTTCCTTCATCTGAACCTTGAGGAAAACAGATTTTTTTTCCAGCATTTTGAACATTTGACCATCTTTGCCTCCTGTCGCCTGATAAAATAGTCCGTTTCTTGACATATCCACTATACTTGATGTTCACCCTGACTGATGTTTTCTTTCTTGATGGTGCAGAAGTTCATCATTTTAAACAAGTCATTGAAGAATTTTTTCTGGTGACTGCAAGAAATTTCCCTGCGGTGTCATAATTTTTACTCAGCACCAACTGTTTGATCTTGAACTTGTTGTCTGTACATGCTGGTAATGGATGCTCACACAAAATTAATTAATCACGATCAGCAGACTTCATAACATGCATTGAAACATGCCCTCATGTGCATTCATGAGATCACGAGAATAGCTGAGCAAATTTTGTCGGTTTTCTCTCTCTACCATTTCCATTTGAACTCAGGAGAGTTTCCCATGTTATTGAAATTTTGAGATTGTGCCAAGGACACCTGCATAAATTATCATAAGTTAAATATGTCAAAGGTTTGGCAAATGAACTCTTGGTTTGGTGTAATTGACTTTTAGGTTTTCTAGTCAAATTGGTGAGGATATTTTGGAGCCAAGGGGAAACACTGTAGCGATAAAGGCCCCTTTGGATGGCCAAATTTTAATCTTTCTTTGCTTAACCCTTTTCCTGCCAAGTCCATATTTCACCATCAGGTCATGATGGTTAAAATTAATGAAACACAACATATTCCATATGGTGTATTTTAACATAATACTGTACATTTGAAAGCTGTTGAAAACATAAATACTGTAAACTTTACTTTTTTGGACTAAAAATGCTATAACAGACCAAGCCAAGTGGGTGAAAATATGTCATGTTTTGGCTCAATCCCACTTTCTACTGACTTGGCTGATGGGGAAGTTATACTGTCTGGCAGGAACAGCGTTAAACGTACCAGAAATTGAAACTCTTGGCTCTTACCCTGATTTTGAACTGTCCTCTTACAGTTTTGAGATGAGGGAAACAAATTATCCTGCAATAATAATTTCCATCATCACGTTTTAATTGTAATATATTATCACCATTAACTGTAATGGAAACAAACAATTTCATGGCTTCCTAGGATGACTGTCATATAGACCACAGTAGCCTGTATTCTGACGTGACTGGATCAATTTCAATCAATGCAGGTCAATTTATTTCACAGTAATTCAATATGTCAGCCATTTTTTTGTTCTTTAATATGTATCCTTCCAGAACCTTTACTCAGACATGACTTGACCGATTTTAATGAAACTTTGCACCAGGACATAGTACTTTGACGTTCGGAGGCACTATGGCAATTTATCTTTCAATATAATTGAATATGTCAGCCTTGTTGCCATTGCATATATTAATATTTGTTCTTTCATAGTCATTATTCAAACATGATGTGTCAGATTTCAATCAAACTTGGCACAAGGACAAATTACTGTGACATTGAGATGCACGCCAATCTGTCGTTCAATACAATTCAATGTGACAGTCAATTTGCCATTTTGGTTTTTAATATTTGACCTTCCAGAGCCATTACTTTGACACGAATAGATTGATTTTGTACAAACTTTACTCTAGGACATAGTAAGATGAAACACACCTGCACATCAACATGGTTTGCACTGCAATTGAATAAGTATGCCGAATGGCAGATTTGTTTTAAGGTAGAACGCGCCTCGGGGACAGAAATTCGGGCCTTCATATTTTATCAATTTTCTTCAGACTTATCACTTGTTGGGGCTCATTTTGAAGCTCTTGGCAAAAGAAAAGTGTTCACTGTCTTAGTTTTTTGAAATTCGAAATTTTTTTTCCCATAGAGTTAAGACAGGGATGGCGGCCATTTTGGATTTCAAATATCGAGAAATCGCAAGTTTTTTGTCTCTCTAGTACCAAAGTTTGCACGGTGACCCCTGATTTTTATTCTTGCTTTGGTAAGAGAATGGTTGAAAGTTTCACTGAGGAAAGTTTGAGCAAAAGTTTAAGTCTTTTACTTTTGAGGTGCATATTACCTTAAGATAGAACACGCCTTGTGGACACACCGTCAGGCTCTCAAATTTCTACAGTTCTTTTAGGATCTACCGCTTGTGGAGCTCATTTTAACCCTTTCACCCCCAGTTCCCTGTATACATGTCCAACTTTACCATGGAAAACAATGGATTTGGGACAAACCATGGTGGTGAAAGGGTTAAAGCTCTTGAAGAAAGAAAAACTTTTACTTTTTCGAAAATCCAAAATTTGATTTTCCCCATAGAGTTAACACAGGGATGGCGGCCAATTTAATTTCAAAAATTGCAAAATGTTGAGCAATTTGTTTCACTTGTTCCAAACTTTACACGGTGACCCCCGATTTTTATTGTCCATTTGGTAAGAGAATGATTGAAAGTTTCGTTTGAGAAAGTTAGAGCAAAAGTTGAAGTCTTTCACTTTCGAGGTGCATACTACCTTAAATTTTGTTGTTCATGATCAAGTGCCCAGACATGCCTAGACGTAGATTTTAGTCATCTGTAATGCTTATAGCTAGGAAAGTAAGTTGAGGTATCAGTCTTGATCATAATGCTTTCAGTTACTGAAGCTCACTCAAATGTTTAACGTTTGTTGTTGAACATAAGCACTTCATATCCTTTTTACATAATGGCATTTTTGTGATGTTCTAAGGCTTGATTCTCTTTCTACCTTTGTGCCAAGGACTTAGAGATGCACATCATTTTGTTTTGTGATATGATCCAATATGGCCTTGTGGAAATCATTTTCTTGTAATTTTTGTCTGTCCAGAGCCATTACTCAGAAATTTCAGGACTAATTTTAATAAAACTTGGCCTAGTACTGCGATGTATGTATAGTGTTCTATGTGATATGATCCAATATGGCCATCTGGTGACCAACTTTTGTCAGGCTGGAGCCATTACGTAGACCTGCCAAGACCAATTTCATTTAACCTTGGCAAAAAAGACAAGATGCTATGATGTATAACTATAACTACATTTGGAAGGTTGTAGTGGCAAATTTCAAAATTTAAAAGTCGCGCTAGAAAAAGTCCATTTGTTGATGCTGAAATCAACAACCCGAATGCAAAACACATTTTAATAATGGATAATGAATAATGGAACTACTTAAAGATTTTCCTTTCTCTGCATTCAAACCTATGTAACAAAATGTACACAAACTTCCTGCTCTGAAATGACACTATACCCCTGCTTATTGGTCACATATTCTAATTGGCACATTATTTTGACTTCAGCTACGTCTCA
>LD348141.1:333425-347633 GCA_001465055.1 Ptychodera flava
CCTGCTTCATATAGTGATAACATATATCTTATTGTTCTGTGAAGCGTACTACTATTAATGAACCTGTTGTAAAACACGTGAGCATATTCAGTTCATATCTGGTTAAAATTTGGCCCAAGGACAACACAGTATGATTTACATTTTGTGTCAAATGTCCTTATGATGCAATCCAATATATCTGCCAGGCAGCCATTTTCTTGCAATGTTTTAATTGTCCAGAGCCATTCCTAGAACACGCTTTGACAAATTTCTCTAAACTTGGCAAAAGAACAACAACATTACCACTTTACTTGAAATATAACCATTACTTGCAAGTAAGATACTTGCCTCAATTTCTATTCTGAGACTATTTAACTGCCACCATTGTCATCCTCTACAGTACCACAATACTGTACATTTCCCATAATTCATTATGATTTGTATCCTCGGAGATTCCTGAGTGAAGTCTACCATGTCTCCCATGTGTAGACAAATTCACAGACTATCAAAATTTTGAAAACGTACTTTTATGCACACCATTCTTCTCAATTCTCATTTTAAATCATTTGGAAAATTATGCATAATTGAGAGAGGAGATAGCATTTTTGTAAAATTTGCCACAGATTGTGTCCTAAGCCATACAGAATAATGTAATGGAAAGTAGGGAGACTACCGGTAGTTGCATCGGTTTTATGAAAGAAAAGGATGTTGATTTTTTGCAATGGAAGTGACGAAAGAAATTTGCATGCTAAGTTTTCTCAGAGAATGACCCCTTCAGTTTGTCATAACTTGCTGCCTAAAAGGCAAGGCATTTGTAGTACCTAAAGAATGTGACTTTTATGGTTGTTTCGTGATTATTTTGAAACTTTCACTGAAATATCTAAACGTACTTTTACTAGATATTATTTAAAAATTATTCTGATGCTGCACACTAGTGCTTACGTGCAGAACTGAAAAAGTTTTTAGAAAAGTAACTTTCAAGGATACAAATCAAAGAGAATTGTGGGTAATTTATTGTACTGTGAATACCTGACCATGCCAAAACAATTCTCTCACCAACATGACACAGGCACATTCAAGCCCACCTAAAGTCAGTACACTTTGAACATAATTAAGTACTCATGAAAGATTGTATGTGATAGCGCCCTCTACAGCTATTAATGTATTTTCCATATTCTGGCACATTCAGGATATGTCACCTATTCTATTCAAAGGGAAAAGGCAAGCTTTGTTTTGCCTGTTTGGCACTTCTGGACTTGGAAACTGCATTTGCCATCACTTTTGTACACTTTCCCTGGTGCACATCAGCAAATTTGTATTTTGCAGGGACAGTGTCATTGACAATGACTTGTTTCTTATGATTCTGCCTCATGATTTGAAAAAAGTTCTTTATGTGTGATGTTCACTTTTCCTCGGTATGTTCAAGTTACAATTTCCTGATGTACAAGGCATTTGTAGTAATAAAGGCACATTAGCTGTACTAATCAACAACTCCTTGTTCACTTCTTGTCAAGTAGCTTACATGTAATTGCTACGCATCACATACGACCAATCTTATAGTGAAATTTCAAAGCAGCCTGTATGGAGCCTGAATGCTCTAGTCAACGATCAAGAAAATGTGCAAAACATGTATTCGCACACCAAATATAAAATACTCAAGACTGCAGGCCCTCCCTCACTATATGGCTATTTTCAATTTGTCAAAGTGATTTCAATGACGTACACATATAGTGATATATGTCACCTGTATCGTGTCATATGATTGGCTGAAGCCAGGGTTACTGTAAGTGCTTACAGTTTGCATCCTGGGGACCTGAATTGTGAGTAATGTATGAAAGCTATAAATATTATCAACATAATTTTCAAGAGCATGATGAAAATTGTCATCTGCATATTACTTTTTAAGGCCCAGTTCCTTTTACAGTTCTTAGATTTCAGTATACTGCTCTTAATTTTTAACTGAGACTTGCACAACACATATACAACAAATCTGTCACTGCGGCAAGTAGATAACTCAGTGCTAGCTCATGTTACCAGCTGTATTGTAGTGGTGAAAATCAAGTGGGTCAGTCCAACCACAGTCTATATGTGGATTTTGCTGCGGGTACTTGTGGAGTGTGAAAAATAATTTACAAGACCCATTGTAGCAGATGGGTCTTGTCAACTATTTTTCCACACTAGCTGTATTGAGTAGAACATTGCACAGTGTGATGCGTCCATTTGCATGACCTATGCCACTTGCCTTCATCTGTTCTGTGGTGTTGGTGTCGCTTGCCTTTTTGTACCCAACTCTCCTTATTATAAGCTAACATAATATGCTTTGGTAGCAAATAAAGGCCTCACAGTAGATATTAAGCAAGCTGAGATGAGCGCACTTTGTATCTCACATGGTTGCTACTGCATCTTTGCTTTTTTCTTTGTCAATGTTTGTGAAAAGAATAATCCTACCTGTTTGCTGGCTATCCTTCCATCCTTCCTCTTGTGCGATGTTCACACTTATTTCATCTGTGAGACTGCTTAAACTGCATTACAGTCACATTCCTAGCTATGGCTACAAAATGCAATTTGTAAACATACCTTACATGCTGATGTTTGACGAAGTGCATTGATTTTCGGCATTGGGTCATGAGGAAGTGGTACCAGCTGAATAGCCTATCAACTCAGGTAGGTCATTCTTTTCACAAAAATCAATTTGATAGATATTTTTAGAAAGAATGATTTCTACAGCTGTTTGCAAAGTCATACAAACAAAAGTGCTCACATAAATTTAACTCTGTCTATTTTTGTGAGATTTTAAAGTTTACCTAATATTGATTGATGTACTGTATTACCTATATAGTTCTAGTAGTCTTTGCTTATGAGAGTACATATTGTATGACTAATATCATATGCTCATATGCTCTTAAATTTAAGCTAAATTGCATAATGAAAAAGTTATTTTCACCAAAAACATGAGAAAATCCAGGAGAACTGTAACCATTTTGGATAACCAACTAATACATTTCAAAAATATATCTCGTCAGAATTTTCAGCCTTTATTTTGATGTGTGATAGACCAAATGGCAATGGGATTTATATGCACTGACAAGCCATGCTGATCACCTAATGTACAAATATGTGCAAGTATGTATAAGTATGTAGAGGACCAAAGCAAAAATTTAAGGAAACTTGAAATGGTTGATACAGAACAAGGATGTATCATGGGTGAAATACTGAAATTTGTTTTAGTAAGGATTTTTGTTTGAAAATATGCAAATCAACAAGTAAAGGTGCACATAATAATGACTTTGATATTTAGCTGTGTACCGTATATCTAGGGGTGCTGATTAAAAATTACATTTAACTTGCACACATAAAATGTTTGATAGTGAATTCTGACTTATTAAAAGAATCTTCAACAATCTCTTGTGTCACATGTCTTGTACTGTTCTGAAAAATATTTTGATATCAATGGTTATTGTCATTTCTTTAAATGGTTATGAAACTTTTAATTAAATATTCTTTATTCAGTTGCTTCATTTATGGTCAAAAGAGTTCTGAAATGGCTCTTCTGTTAGCGTATAATTTTTGTTTGCTATCTTGCTTCATTTCTGACCAAATAGGATCACAGTGTCATTGTCAATATTTCCATTATGTCAAATTGATTACACAATGATTTTTTCTTGTTGATTATTTTCTAATGAGATGATGTCATATTAATACTCCTTCATTAATACAGGCATTTACTGTGATTGCTTGATGTTTTAATATCATGAATAATCATGATTATTGATACATTCATTTTCTTCTCAGGTGAAATTGATGATGTAATTGAAATCACTCTAGCACCACACAGGATGCTTCCTCATAAGGGTGGTCAAAAAACCATTGTGAGAAGTGTATTAAAACCAACATTAAAACCGGATAGAGAAAAGCCCAAGAAGAAAATGATGAAAAAGAAGACACTGATGCAGACTGTGACTTCAAGAAACCCTGAAAGAAAAAAATGTTCATCTGATGAGGAGCACCAAAGTCAAGGCAGTGGTGAAAGAAGAAAACAGAAGGCCAAAAAAGTGATAACTCAACAACACCAAGTTACAGCTAAACAACCATTCAAATCTGTTCAGTGTAGAGGTCAGCTTCACCCTATCAATACTCTCAAGGCTCCTATACAGTCTCCAGGTGCATTACCACATGACAACCCGATAGATGAGATGGATGTCACCCAAGTCATTGAGTTTGAGAGTGATTGTGTACCTGGTAATGAAACTGCCAGTGTTAGCAGTGTCGCAAACAAAATGAAAAGATTGGAGGAAAGATTGGATCACTTGAAGAATGAAAATAAGGAACTAAAGCAGCAGAATGCAGCTCTGTACATGTTAGGTAAGCTGATACACTATTACTGTGCGGCACTGTATGTATCAGGCAATGTAACACTATAATGCATCAATTCCCAGGGTAAAAGGGACAGTAATGTTTACTTCTGATTTTTTTTTCATTACCTTTGTTTTGTGTGTAATTGCAAGTTCTTATACTACTCTAAAAGATTGTTGAAACACCCATTATTTAGTTTGTTAACATAGAGTATGTGTGTAAAACACACTGTGTGTTTACTTCTGAATTCTTGTCCTGTGCAGAATTCTCTTGTCAACAATAACAATGTAGTTTACAAGTGTACAGGTTTAGTTGACAAGCTGAATATTGTGTATATCAACATGCTTTGGGGGAGTACAAAAAGAAATTATGGATGACATTAAAAGCAAAAAATGATAACAAATTAGCATTACCAGCCCTTTAAGACAGCAAGACTATCTCTCCTAAGTTAAACCTTAAAGATACCAAAGTTTGTGGACAAAACTTGACTTGTTTCTCTGAATGGCACAATTGTTTATTGAATTTCAAGGTGTTTGATAAAATCCTTTGAAACTACCATTTTTCACAATCAAATTCACATTCCCTTTGGGCCCTGAGAAATAGCAAACTAAAACAAATTTGTGAAATGGAATACAAAGGGGAGAGATTCCTCCATAATATTCAAACCCATGACAATATCTCACATTATTTGGTTAGTGAGAGAAATTTATTCGCTGGTCTTTCATGGCTGAGTTTGATGAACCCTTGAATAACAGCCTATTATAACTCAATTTTTCAGTACCTGAAACTGAAATGATGCCGAGACCAAAGGCTGGTGTTCTGTCAAAGACTGTTGCTGAGGCCTTCCAGGTAAGTAGGTTTTGCAGTGAACATGTCATAACAGTACTATAGAATAGGGATTTTAACTTTACTTTCAGAGAAGAAATATGAGATAGGTTTATTGGCCGTATCATTTGTTAACACAGTGCGATGGACAGTTTCTCATTGCATACTCCCTAAACTTTGCACATCTTTGAAACCAATGCTCACAAAGTCACTTTCATGTAACATTTCTTCAGGATGACTCAATCTGAATCATTCGTATGATTATGAAATTTGCATATGCAAATTTTGGGCTACTTTCTTCAGTTGTAAAATTTGATTTGCAGCATCTTAGGGAGCCCTTCTTTACATTTGATAAGGTATATTCAAAATTTACATTTGTGATAATTTTTTTCTATATTTTGCTAAAATTTTTCAAAAATCCTGTTACTTTAAAGTACTTGTCCTATCCCAAACAATTGTTTTATCTAAGTTACCAGCAACCAGCCTTGTTCAGTTTTTGTTCAAATTAGGATGAAATTTGCATGTGCAAATTTATTGGCCCTTTCCACCATAGTATAATCATTACTACCTCAAATGTTTGTCTCTTACTGTAGATGTTGGAGTTGGTGCCTGGCTCTAGGGTTTTTCTCTATCAAGACCAGATCAGAATAGCAGAGTCAAAGCTTCAAAAGAATGGTACCTGTACTGCTCTCTATCTTCTCACCTGTTTCTACACAAAAGATGAGCTTATTGGTAAAAACTTGACTGGTGCAAATCAGAAAGCCTCCATCAACAGCCAAATCACCAATGCTATTATTGGTATGTATACCACAACATAAATTATCTGTGTAAACAATATCTTTATAGGTAGAATACAGCTTGAGGCCAATATTTGACATTCAAATTTTTACATATCTTTCCTGATGTTACAAATTTGTGGGCTCATTTTGATGCTCTCAGGGGGAAAAGTGTTTATAGTAATATTTTTCTTAACCCTTTTCCTGCCAGACAGTATCACTTCCCAATCAGCCAAGTCAGTAAAAAGTGGTATTGAACCAAAACATGGTGGATTTTCACCCACTTGGCTTGGTGTGTTATAGCATTTTTAGTCCATAAAAATCAATTTTACAGTATTTATGCTTTCAACAGTCATCAAATGTTCAATATTATGTTAAAATAAAACATATGGAATATGTTGTGTTTCATTGACTTTAACCATTTTAACCTGATGGAGAAATATGGACTTGGCAGGAAAAGGGTTAAAAAAGGGGATTTGATTTTGATAATGCAACTTGAGGAGGGATGGCAGCCATTTTGAATTTCAAGTGTTGTTAATACCGATATGGTGTTTTCAATTTGCTTTGAAGTCACAGCATATGGCAGCATGCCACCTAGCAAACAAGCAACAGACAGAACCGCTCGGCCAAATCCCCACTCTCCAAAATGGGTAGTTCAATAACCAGGCTAAGTTGTTACTTTTTTCTGACCGCGATCCCTCCACATGCTGAAGAGTTCATAAAGCACTCATACTCATACACTCTCTATCACATATCGCATGTTAGCTAATTGTATCACCTGTAACAATATTTGCAGGGTGGCTGTGAGTTTCAGTGTGTTTGCAGAGAGTGATTCCTTGCCTTCTGTTGTGTCCTGTTTTCACACTACATCATTTATATGCACAAATATAGTTCAAATGACACAAAATGTAATATCATATTGGTTACAGTAATTGCATTGTATATTGATTGAAACCAATATGATATTACAAGTTTTGTCATTTGAACTACAGCCAAAATTGTACATAGTGGTCAATCAGGGAACCAAGAAAAGTGACCACCATGGAGGTGGACTTCTACAGAGTGTGGGTGTGGGATTACGTTCAGTGTTTGTGATGTGTTCAGTAATGAGTTTATGCACAGTTAGCAGCAATAATACAGTCCAATATCATAAATCTCTTTAAATCATTATACATGAAATTTCTTAAAGAATCATTTTAGGGCTATACAATCAATTTAAAGAGACCAATTTCTTGCTTTCCATTTAAGTATATTTTGGCTGGGGTCATCCAAAGTCAGATGTGCTGACCACTATACACAGGTTTTGTTCCAAATTGGAGCAATTCCATGTGACCACTGGTGGCTGTTCTGTACAGGGCCTTCTAAATGTAAAATGCCATAGGGCTGAAGCAAGGTGACCACTACAAAGAGGTGGCCACTCCGTCAGCGTGACCACTAAGGCCGGTTTAATTGTATATTGGTTTCAACCATTACCCCGTGTTTATTTTCTTTTTATAGGTTACTGCGTGAAAGCCCCTGTGAAGAATTCAGATGCTGAAATCAAACTGGCTATTAGGAATAGAATAAGCAGCATGACTTCATTAAAGAAGAAGAAGTTAGTAGAGAATTCCTATATCCAAACATTGATAGCAGAAAGATACAATTTCCCGTATAGTTTGCTTTCCAAAGAAAATGCGTTGACACAAAATTTAGATGTTTTGAACATTTTATTACATGTGATAGTCTGTAATCTTCTGATGAATGGTTAACCACAAATTCATATCCAATGGATTTAGATTCTATCAAGTAATGTAACATCACAATTTTAGAACAAAGGCGGTTTAAACAAGTTGTAATTTATGTTTCTTTCAGGCTACTGGAAAAGTGCGCTCGAGAGAGTCCAACCCAGTTTTCAACAAGAACAGAGAACTCACAATTAGATAGCCAACACCGTTTATATGGCAGGATGAATGGATTCACAGACCAACTGAACCAAAGTGTCCCCACAAACTGATATTTCTGAATTCCTTTTCACACTACAGTAGAAGTAATTTGCTTTCCTATTGATGGCCCCTTTGCCAGTATAAAGTTTTTTGAGCCAAAAACATATTCTTGAGTTTATTATTATAGTTGTGATTGAGTTTAGCTTTAAGATAGAATGTGCCTCAGGGACAGATATTCGGACTCTTAGACTTTTACAGTCTTCTTTGGTCTACCACTTGTTTTGGGCTCATGTTAAAGTTTACTGAGTAAATAGGTTTTCACCAACATATTTTTGTGAAAATCAAAAATTAATATCCCCCATATGAGATGACTCTGGGATGGCGGCCATTTTGAATTTCATATATAGGTATATACTGGATACGCCGTTTGTCTGGTACCAAAATATGCATGATTACTCTGGACTTTGATATTGATTTTGAAAGAGAATGGTGAAAAGTTTGCTAGAAGTTTAGTCTTTTATTTTCAACATTTGAATTACCTTAATAAATGGCAGCCTAGTGTACTGTTCTCCTACCGTGGTTGGTGACATCATAATTATTTGTCATTGTTGTTTACAGCATAGTCCAAACTAAGAGAGGAAAGTAGGTTTTAAAAGACTATCTTAGTATATTCTGTACTTTGGGTAAATGAAAACATTTTTCTTTAAAACCTCCAAAACCAATGTTGTGTCCATGTCTGTGCAATTCCATAAGATGGCAAATGTTGGTACTGGGATTCCTATATCCTTTACCTTTCTTCCCAAATATCAAAACGACTGACAGATGTGTTTGAAAAACATCACGCATATCAAGAATGCCACAAATATTGTATAGTATTTCTAGAAATTCAAAACTTTTGTCAAAGTATTCTTTCAAGTTGTTGAGTGGAAATTTTGGTATAAAGTTCTTTCTACACTTTATACATGGTAAAAAAAGGAAAAGAATTTGTTAAAAAGAAAAAAGTTGTTGCTAAAAATAACTTTCTCCTCAGGACTTCAATATCGTGTTGCATTGTGATTTAAGAAAAATGTCTAAGGTCAAGAGAGTTTTCAAATATGTAGATTTAAGGCACATTAGGTAATTTCTCAGAAATTAAATGTTACATCTTTGATAGAAAATTTGGCATTGACAAGTACAGAGATTCTGGTTTACCCTATTACCACAATGGTTTGGTCCAAACAAAGTGTTAATAATGGTGATTATGGACCTGTTTACATTGGATTTAGGTAGAACAGGTTAAGGTTAACCTAGAGTGAGCAAACCAGTTGCAATGTATATGTGACTGTATTCTGCTGCCCAGCTCAACCATCCAAAGTACATTGAATTTCTTTGTCTCAACAGTGCATTTGTATCTTTTTTTAAAGTGGCATCTGTACTAGGTCATGTAAAATATTTGTGATCCAAGACTAAAGACTCTAAAATTTGCTCCCCTGTATTGCATACTTACCCTTGTCCCCTGATTGGCACAATCATTCTAGTATTCGTATTTCTGATGATTATTATTGAAATTTATGTTTGAACAAAAAATATGGTTATCTCACCATCGTATGCGAATTTACTTGTTGTTATGATGTTGAAGTAGAAATAAAATACAAGAAACACAAAAGAAAATAAACTTCATAATGGCTTTAATGTGTTTTTCAATAAAAAAAATTGATTTCACCATAGGAGTAGGTTTCATTTATCCTTAAGTGTGTTCACTAACTAGATTTAGATAACTGCTGTAGTTGTACCTGGAATATTATACTAACAAAATTTTAATATAATACTGCAATCTCAGAAATTTTCATATATGTTTCTGTATTCTTGTTTTTATTAGTCCCTTTCTCTGTTTCAATAAATGATTTACATGTTACAGACATTTCATGTTCAAAATTATCATCAATCTTGTGTCTAATTAAATTCAGAGTGGGTATTACTCAATTTGCAGAAATTGATATCTGATGCTTTAGACATGGATATGTATCAATAAATTACTGATTAATTAAATATTAATGCATAGACATTGGTTTTACATCAGAAATGCACACAGTAGTTTACTGAATCTTTGTGAAAATATCCTTTTAGAATGTAGTGGGACTGTTGTCAATATTTGTGAGACTTGTGTGTCAATGCTGTACTACATGCCATATGGTTTGTCTCATGCAAGTCTCACGGCAGTTCAGTCACATAATTTCAGCCCAATAGTAATCTCATAGGATATCATTGTCAGGGTTAGAGCCAGCAAGCTAGAAGTACTGGTAGTAGTGTACTTTTTCCCACTTAAATTTTAGTGCTCCACTTTATCAATTTTCATGAATTTTTCTGTAATTGTTTTGATAATGTTGGATCAAAGGGACAAAACTTTTAATTGGTTCCAGTTTTTATCAAAATTTTTGGGAAAATCTGAAAAAAAATGTATGCATTTGTTACAAAGGCGACTATTAAGTTGACTTTGGCAATGAAAGGGTTAAATTTGTTCAAATGGATGTCATGAATAAACACTTGAATTTGCAAACAAACAGTGCTCTCAAAGTAGTTTCACTGGTATCTGTGATGGTGTGGTGTGAGTATGGCACAAATATGCGAACTCAATTATCGTGATTGACAGTTAATATGGACGGATTGTAAAACATGCACCCTTTGTTCATCAGCCCAACATTTTAAGACTCTGTAGTTTGGTGTTTTCAGGCAATTTTGTGAGTGAAAGCCTGCTGTAGTATCATCTTATGTCACCTGCTAGTTTTTCCTTCTTCATTGTTATCTTCCTCTAAAATGAAAGTAATTGCACATAAGCTGGTGCAAAGTTACAGACTTTAGGCAAAATAGAAATCAATTAATCGTAATACAAACACCCATGCGAAATGTTTGTTTCAATGCTTATTCTCAAGATTGTTTATAGATCATTGCTGTTCATTCCAATTCAAGTTTTTATTGACTGATAGCTTTTGTTTTACTCTAGCATTAAGGCATCATATAGGTAATGACAAATAAAAAATGTGTCATTCCTTTAGTCCAACCTCCCCTATTTAAAACAATCCAACATTGAACATTTTTTCTGCAGTTTTGAGAATCATGCAAGATTCTATCCTAATATGGCCAAGCTACCTATTCTTTTTTTGAAGGTATGTCTACTAAAAATATGTTTAGGCCTGATCACCATTTAAGGCAGTATGCGCCTGGAAAGTGAAAGACTTAAACTTTTGCTCAAATTTTCCTAAATAAAACTTATACCAACCATTCTCTTACCAATTCAACAATAAAAAATCAGGGTTACCATGCAAAGTTTGGAACTAGAAAAAGAAATTACTCAAGATTTTGTGATATTTGAAATTCGAAATGGCCACCATCCCTGTATTAACTCTATGGGGTAAAAATGAATTTTTGGATTTTTGAAAAACTAAGAAGGTGAAAGATCTTATTTTTCCAAGAGCTTTAAAATGAGCCCCCACAAGTGGTAGGTCAGAAAAGAATTGTTGAAATTTTTGAGAGTCAGAATATTTGTCCCCGAGGCACGTTCTACCGTTAAAATGTAATGAAGTGTGAATGTCATGCTTTGTAATTTTACCAGTTTCACTCTAAAGCAATAGATTGATTTAGGAAGAAGGGAGTTTAATTATGCAGATGCCTGACTGTTCTTGTGGTTTTTCCATTTAAAAAGTTTCTGATTTGAGGTTTGTTTTCTTTGCAGATCTTCAAACAAAAACAGAGGAGGGGACTGAATGTGTCGTACAATCTGCACAAGTAAGTGTAAATGATTTCATTTCCACAATGTCAAAAGTCATTTTATATCAGTGAGAGCCTGAAAACATTTTGATGATTCTCTTTGTATCTTTCTGTAAACCCATCTGTCCGTTTGCTTTTTTTATGTGGCATCTGTTTGGCTATTTTGGTAAAGTGAATACATATTCCAATGCACTTGCATGAATGATAGTGGTTTATATAAAAGGAGTCTCTCCCTTACACATGAGTATTTGATCCCAAAACATTAAAGGAACGAACTGTCTATTATATTATGATATAGTGTACATGTATGTGACTAAGAAGGCTATTTAATGATATTCTTTTCATCAAATTTGATTTAAACTGACGTAATAATATCTTTGGATCTGTCCTGCTTATATTTTTGTGGTTTTCCATAAAAAATTGTGTACTTGAATAGGACCTGTCAAATCTTTGTTTGAAAAGTTTGGTTAAACAATACTGAAAACACCTGCATGCTGGCGGAATGTTCCATTGTAGTGTAAAGTATGGAGTTTAAAATGTTTGCTATGTTGCTTCACTCGGTAATTATTCCCCATGAAATATGCTTATTTTCACCTCTGAGTCAGCTGTCTTATACCTGCAATCAAATACCTTTCCCACTGTTCATTATCTCTAAAAAATATTTACAATTTTGGCCAGAAAGTTTGGAATGATTTAAATGTTGTTCTGTGTCTGATGTCATAAAATTCCTGCCAATAAGCAAAAAACTATATTCATGAAATCTTTTTTCCCCTTTGTATCAATGTTTTTTGAACTTTTACATATACTTGCAGGTATGCACTTTTGTTAAGTAGATTGCACATTGGGATATACCGGTATATTTGGTCTCTCAAGGATTTAAAAATTCTTTCAGCTTGCAACTCAATTGGGCTCATTTTGAAGCTTTTGGACTAAGTAGTTTCACCAGCTTAGTTTTCTGAAAGTCGGAAATCATATTTTACCCATGGAGAAAACAGGGTGGCGGCCATTTCAAATTTCAATTAAAGTTCAAATATTGGTATATATTTGGTAATTTGTTAATCCTTGTACCGCACTCATCAGCTAATAGTGTGCAAAGGCATTTAGCAGTATTGTGTCTCTTAATTACTATTTGCAGATATAATAAATTTTCTTAATTATTGTCATTGTCTAGAAAATGAAGTTGATTAAACTTTGTATAGAGAGCATGCAAAGACATTAATTAGTGTGACGACAATTAACAGCTGATTTGCATATTTAAAAAATTTCATAGTTGGGGTAACATGTCCAGACATGCTGCATCAAAGCTGATGAGTGCGGTACAGATGTTGATTTCACATTGCTTTGAACAGTAAAAAAGACCTTTATCAGTATCATGTCAATTAATTACTAATTGACTTATTTTAGTGAGTTTTTGTAATTAGGGTGGCAGGCTAGATTTCCTTTACATTTTCACCGCCATGGTTTGGCCCAATTCTGCAACTCCACTTAGGAATAAATGTTTGTAATTCGCAATCTACTAGTATTTCCTAAATTATTGCACTAAATCTGATGACACGTGCTGCACATGCTGATCATACATAGATTTAACAGTCAAGAGAGACATTCAGGAGTATCAATGGCTAATTATAGTAAGTCTCTTCTGTACTGAATATGAGAAAATTTTGTTTCTTATCTGGCGTTCTGATTTTTTCATGTCAAGAGCATTATTCAGACATGCCTGGACTAGTTTCTTGCAGAAAAGTGTTAATTTTGACATTCTCAGAGCTAGTGCACGACATACCTAATTCTGTTCAACCGTGTAAAAGGACATAACCCTACTATGCAATTCATACTATTACTAATGTCTACTTGTCTACAATCCAATCCAATATAGGCATTGGTCACAGCCATGTTATTGCTACCTTCATTTCGTTTTTCATGTGCATCATATTGACATCACTCTAGTTACTTCCACTGACAAATTTCCAATTACAAGCAAAGACTGTCATTGTCAATGACTTTTTTCTCTTGTAACAAAATTTGCATAGTGGCCCCAGATTTTTGTCTTTATTTTGAAAGAGAATGGTTCAAAGCTTGCTTTCAAGAGGAGAAATTGAGCAAAAGTTATGTCTTTCATTTTTGAGGCACAGACTACCTTTATGGGAGAAATTTTATTCAATTCATTAGGAACTTAACACCTATCCAACATTAATTGTTTTCGTTGTTACATTTGCAGAATTGTAGACATCAGTATGATGGTCTTTCCCATACGATGGACACAAGCTTTGATGGTGTTTCCAGTGGATCTGAGCATGTTGCCAGTGCTGGGGGCTGTGGTGATGCTGATCCAGATCGCAATATTGATGGTGAATTGAATGGCCCATTGGTTACAGAAGAGGAGCATTTGGCTGGGAGAAAAGGGACATCAACAAATCATCAGGAGATTGACAACCCTCAGAGAGAAGCTGTATCTGTATGTGATGAACAGAACCATGAAAGTGGTCATCCAGATGCTGCACCAGTGGATCAACATGGAAGAGTGGGCAAAAATAGTAAACGTGCGTCCAAAACCAAGGCCAAAGGGGTTTCTGTGAGTTCAACCTATCGCAAAGGAACGGAAAAAATACGTC
>LD348141.1:375262-421901 GCA_001465055.1 Ptychodera flava
GCATAGCGTATATCGAGTACACCATCACCAGGGCAACCACGTTTCAATTTACTTGTCAGCCCTCTCCGCTCATCGGTCGTTATGCAGGCATTGTAACGTATAAACTAGAAGACATGGTGCTGTGTGAAGTTGAGGTCATGGCAACAGGTACACATTTAATGGGTTCTATGTAGTATTTGATGCTTTTAATAAAGGTTTTAATTATTGCAACGACATCCATTCAAACGTTCTCTCTGGCGTCCTTGTTCTCACTCACCAACTAACCAACTCACTTATCAATCGAACAACAACACCCTCCAGTACTTGATCAATCACTCACTTTCTCACTCACTAAACTGAACCAGCAGGACCCACGCTTTGGAGCTCTTGTTACCATAGCCCAGTGGTTAGAGCACGGAACCCACGATCAACCAACGACGCTTAAGTGTGTCCAATGTAGCGGATTTATTATCAGAGGATGCTGATTCGAGTGTGATGGCCCTTGAGCGAGACACTCTACCATTCATTACATAATTTTGCTATTGGTAAAGAGTCATCATATACTTTAAATTAGTTTGCTCGATCCTTGGATGATGGAGTAAATGTTTTATAATCCCACAGATTCTGTCTTGAAAAACCTGGCGATTAAAAAGCCGGCGTCACAGAGTAGCCACTACGGAGATGGCAGTGCAACTAAAGCTGTTGATGGCGATAAATCCAGTGAATACGAACATAGGAGCTGTACCCATACAGAGTATGAATACGAACCGTGGTGGAAAGTTGATCTGGGTGATATCTACGAAATCTATGAAATCGTAATAACAAACCGAGGTGACTGCTGTGGTAAGTTTTAGTTTACATCCTTCTATTTTCAATTCTTCTTAAACGACGTTAGCGAAGGTGATATACTTTCACTGGGCTTTTAATTACGATCAGGTGGTTTAATGGATGGATGACACGGTAAGCTGTGTGATTAATTATGAAAGACAATTGTAAAAAGATCTCTCGATGAAATAAATGTTTGGACGAAAGATTGAAACCCTCGATTTCGAGACACTTACTGATGTTAAATTTTGATCCTAATATTGTGTGGATAATGCATCCATCGTTATCTACCGTTGATGTTCGACAGACAAAAGTGAAGAAAAACACGAAAGCATGCTAGAATATTCTTGTGTCTACCAATATACGAGGTAATGAGGTAACAGCTACTAAACCCGGTACTAACCCGCGCTCCAAAACTCTAGAATTATTGTAAACACGATAGATCATACTGAAAACACATTGCCATCAATCCAAAATTAGTAGGGAGTATGTATTGAGTGATATTCTTGATACAACTAAGAGAACAAAATCAGTTGCTTATGTTCACAGACTTTCACGGCTGTGATATTTTAACAGAGAGGGCAACATTTATTCCCTATCGGAATTTTCATGCAAAACAACTGGCGCCATTAATGAACAAAGTTCGAGATTTCTGTCATTTATCAACTTTTACACCTATTTTTTTCCTGAAACGCATGGGCAGACGATCGGTTATTTAATGCGCAGATATACGTCATAGAAGATACAGGAATAACTGGGAACACGTCGTGCGCAGACCCTCTTAATTATGAAGATTTGTCAACAAATCCAATCACAGTCAACTGTGGTGGACCAAAACTTGGACGTTATGTTCTTATTAAATTATTGAACACAACGAACTATCTGACACTATGTGAAGTAGAAGTCAAAGGAAAGGGTAAGTACTCGCATTGTTGACAATTCCTTTCTATCTCTTGAATCTGTGGCCATCAAAATATTAGTTTTGATAGGTTTTGATTTTAAATTGAATACATCGAAGATGCTGCATATATCTTTTTATTACTGTAATAAATGTAATATTTGGACGTCTTTTCATATGTACCATGGTTTACTTGCGCCGGCTCTTGCGTACCACTGGCATTTGCAGTGCAGTGCAAATACGATAAAACAACATGCCATAACCTCATGTTAATGAACACTCGTAACCCGGACTACTTTTGTTGTAAACAACTAGTTATTTTTAAACCGAAAATGGTCGTCTGCAAGCCATGTTACTTCGCAAGGTCAACATCCATCGGCATGAGAGATTTCAAAGACAATATCTGTACTAAAGCTTTTACTGGATATTTTTATCAAGCAGAGAAATTAACGTTTGTCAAAGTTTTGATATATGAAGATAGCAATGAGTAATATAATCGCAATCATACCAATCCATAGTCCAATGAGTGTAGGTCAGAATTCGTAAGACAATAGTTGTAAACATAGACACAAAACAGCACAGAACAGACAGTAAATAGACGGTACACAAACAAAGTCATATTCATGAAAGAAAGATATATGGACCTCTGGCCAGAAGACCAAGAAGTGATGTCAGGTGTTTCGAAAATAGTAAGCGCATCCTGCCCCACATGTGGCACCCGCCATATATCAATCTATAAGTCAGATAGGTAGTGGTCACTAACTAAGGCCCAATGTCACCGATGCCATCAGTGATCATTTGTCGAAGAGAGATATCGTATTTATCTACCAGCTTGCGATACCTACCAAAAAAGCGTTTGAATGTAGAGACAAGTCTTGCTCTGGTGTAACCTTGATTTAACAGTTTGTAAGAGAGATGGCCATGTCTCTCTACAAAATCACCATATGAACTGCATGCTCTAGCATATCGAATAAGCTGGGAAATGAATACCCCATAAGCTGGTGAGAGTGGAATATTACTTATGAGGTGTGGAAAATTGATGATACTAAAGTTGAAATCATCTCTCTTGTCATGTAGCCTAGTAGAAAGGTGACCATTAGAGTCAAATTCAAGTAAAATGTCCAGATATGAAGCAGAAAAGGCCATGTGTGTTATCCTGAATTTCTTTCCCTTACGATCACGCAAGCTCCCACAGGTTCCAGCTCAGGCGGGAAATGATAATTGTTCAGCCATGCTTCTTTGTTGCTTATCTTTGTTTGAAAATAGTTAAACATGGACCCCGTAAATTTTAAATGAGTAGCTAGTTGCTCAGTTCTTTCCCCTCGTGATTTCAGCGGAAGGCTTCGGCGAGACATGTTTTGCAAATACAGATACCTTTGACCTGTAAACATGTACACAACTCTACCTAATCAGAACTGGGTGCGGCATAAGTAGTCATGAAAAGTCAATGACATCATCATAAATCAGACCTGATTACACGAGTGGGAACTTGGTACAAATCATTGCGCCAAACTTCAGGTATCGAATCGCGTCTTACTGGGTATCATTTTGTTTATTTTCAATATTAAGATATGCAATAATAACAGAACTAAATGGCGAGAGTACTAACGCTTCATACTCCGGTTTTTTGCACTTGGGCATGCGGTGTACTCTGCTGTCAGCGAGTATGGGGACGGCCGCAGAATACATCGCATACCCTCTGGTGCAAATACCACGAGTACGTCGCGCCTGCACGGTCTCAGCATGGGATTCTGTCATTATTTTGGAACTTTGAACCATAGAAACTGTAAATTAGACAGAGCAATAGTATTGATTCAACGTGCACAAAGCCATCGAATGATGTGCACAAAAGTATCAATCAACAGTATTTATTAAAATAACATTTTATCCAATAGTTCTTATTGACAGACTACCCAACGTGGCATTAGGCAAACCAACGATCCAAATATCAACACTTTACGATGCGGTGTCTGACAGAGCCGTAGATGGCAACACGACTCAGGACAACAGTGGTTGCTCATCAACGCAATGGGATTATGAACCCTGGTTGCGAGTGGATCTGGAAACAGTTTATAGTGTTTACAGAGTCGAGATAGTGAAGCCAGTTGGTACAGGTAAAATGCAACATATTGATAAACATGTGCAGACATCGAACACCTGGAAGTAATTAATTTGTCCACAGCAATATCAAATTGGTCAATTATCGTTAATTATATCGCTAGATTACACCTCCTCAAGTTAACACATGCCTTTTTCGATCTTTAGTCTAAGGTTAACACATTACGGTGCATATTTACAAAATACATCTGATGCCAAAATGAACTATCTAATGTGTAAAGTGCCGTTATCATTGTCTATATCATACACATTTTGTTTATGCTCGCATTACGAGTATGTTATCCGTGGAAATTGCATTTACGTATATGTTCAGAATGCATTACAATTGGTTTGATACAGTATGTTTGTTTATTTGCTTTTTACATATTTATCGATCATTTATTATAGTTTTTGTTTGTTTGTTTATCTAATTGCTTGTTTCATTGTTTTCAAAAGAGCCGCGGTGTTAATAGGTCAACACCGATAGAAGAAACGTAGCACTATTCCACAGAAACTTTAACATTCAATGTCATGTAAATTTTTGATTTTTTCTCTTGTTGACCGAGTAGTTAACTTCACCATGTCAGAAGTAGTGCGTGTTGGGTATCGTTCTGATGACTTAGACGTCAAAAACAACACAATGTGTGGATGGCAACTCTCGGACTTTGACTTGGAAAATGAGACCTACGTCATGGACTGCATGATGCCAATCCTCGGAAGATATGTATCGGTTCAACTCGAGGGTATCGGTGGTGGTAGATTCGAACAGGGAATCCTCAATTTGTGTGAAGTTAAAGTCTATGCTAAAGGCAAGAACAGCCACCTTTAACCCTTTGAGCACTGTAATTCTCTCCCGTCACCCCCAAATATTAGGGCAACATTTTATCAATTTTAATGAATTTTTCTGTAATTTTTCATAATTTTGGACCAATTAGACATAAATTTGTATTGCAATTTTTAACCAAAATTTTGGAAAAAATCTAAAAACATTGTCTAGATCTCAAAGAAATTGTCGTGTTGTACAGTATAAATGCAACAAAAATCGACTTTGGCACTCAAAGGGTTAATTTTGCACATCTACGAAGCAGTAACACCGTAAATGCATTAGCCTCTGCAAATTCCTTTATCTACCTTAACGATAAAAGTAATATATCGCGCCTCCGTTCATATGGCGCCTTATATATTTTCAACAGTATTTTTATTATCATACCGAGCTAAGCATTAAGCGTCCAAGACCACATGGTTACACCTCCATGCGGCCTGACAGCAATGAACATCCTCGTATGGTCACTGTGACCATAATCTCCTCTGCACCACGGGTATTTGGACCCTCAAAAGTTTACAATATTCCTTTGACCTGCCACTTGTAGGTGCTCATTCTAAAGCTTACGGAGCTAAAATTTTCACTGACTTGGTTTTGTAAATCCCGGGAATTTTATATTCCCCAATAGCTATAACAAAGGATTTGTGGGTACTTATCGATTGTATATGCAGATCTTTGTACACTAAGTGTACACTGTAATTTTGCATTTTATTAGTATACGTACGTGTATACTTAACGTATTTGACACATGTACAGAATCAGTATATGTGTATATATTGCTGTATATCAAGCATTTCACCCAGTATAAGGTAATTTTGTTCATCAGGTACAAAACTTTACACGGTGACCCCCGATATTTATTTCTGATTTTGAAAGAGATGGTTGTAAGTTTGTATTAGGAAAGTTTCAGCAAAATATTAAGTCTTGAAGTGTACTGCCCCCATCTGAGGCAGCATCGAAGGCCATATAATTTAAACATCAGACTCGTAAAATTTAAGCTGTATCCTAGATTTTAATGATATTGGTATCTCTTTCAGAATTTCAGCGAAGTGTTCGCCCAAGTTTGAAGTCAATGTTTGGCAAGCAAGCAAACACGAGACTTTGTGCCGAACCGAACGACGTATTCGTAGATGTGTCACTGGAGATATGTCTACAGAAGTGCTACGGCTTCAGGAGATACCTCTGCCGCTGTTTTGATTACGAGGCTGCGACGCACTCGTGCAGATTGTATGACAAGTGCAGTCCCCTTGGCAACGCGTCCCTGGTTTATGCATATGGAATTGACAATTACCAACGTTTGCGAGCTGAAGGTAGTAATGTTACCAACGTATACTGTATAAGTGATGACTGCTGTATAAGTTTTATATAATTTTGCTAGAGAAGCTTATGTAATCATTGGCAAGTGACCAGCATCGGGATTATCGGTAATAATGGCGAATACGCTGGGCGTACGTCGAATACGTTATGGTTCAGTTTTGTATAAGTTAAGAGCACGCTGAACCACGCTTGTAATATGTGCATTCACAAAACTTGCCAGCGTATGGCTCATACGTCCCGCACACGCGGGTCATAAGTTGTAGTTGGTTAAGCGCTCGTTGACACACGTTCACACGCGTTACTTGTAAGTTACCCATAAGTCAAGATGCGTCAAGATAGTTGTCTAGAGTACGTTATGAATACGCTGTGTATATGCTCAAAATTGAAAAAAAAACGTTAAGCAGTGTTTTAGAGAAAGTTTGATACGTCGGCATACGCTGGCTAAATCGTCAAGGTGTGACAGGGCCCTAACACGATAAGCATTCATTATTTATTGGCACACAGGCACAAAAATGCGTGCTGTCACTACATTGTACCTAAAAGCCGATTTGATCATTTCGACATTTTTGTATCATATTGTTTATTTCCTTTACGTTTGCCTTGCTGATCGCTAACCATCCAATTGACGCGTGATGATAGAGATGAGCGTAAGCTAGGTTTAACAGCAGACAAAATTAACAAATGGAATTAGGATTAAAGATATCATCATTTGTTCTACGCTCGATGGAAATCATACACATGGTGTTGTTGCAAAATTAAATGACGCAATATTGGACCTCTAAAGGGCCCAAGTCGCTGCTTTTTTAAACTTTTTTATGATATCAAGAAAAACATTGAACGCTTGCATGAAGTCATTCAGGGTACAAAATGACAACGGTACATAACTGCAAAAGTGTAAAAATGTATCCCTTTCTTAAATGCAATACATTATTTCATTCGAAACCCCTAGACAAAATGGGTTTATTATATTCCGACTTGTTTTCCTATGACAAATAAACATCGCCAAAATGGAAGGGAAAGCTGTTGTCCTTATCTATATGAACGGTACCGCCAACGAAGATTTCGTTATAAACTTTTTTGAGGTCCATACTTTATGCACAGACAAATAGAGAGACAGACTGGCAACGAGTATTGTTCAGGGTGTGAAGCGCTTACGTAAGCCCTCCATGTTCGCCTCGACTCAGGAAGCTCTCGCTTTGCTTTTCCGAAGAGTGCCGACCATGCACCCTTCGGTAGTTTCAGGATTTTCGCCAAATTTTTAAGCGGAAGTATGTTCGGCAAAGTTTGTGTTGTTGTTGTCGTGTGGCGCTGAGCGGAATTGGCGTGCTGGCGAAAACTGGCAAGTTTTGAGCTTCGGAAAAGTGGGTTTTACCATTTTAAAAATTCCTCTCATATTTTTATGAATATATAATGAGTGTATTAAAACCAAATTTGGAAGTCTTTTATCGATACTGTCTGGTTTTACTTAATGGTTTACGGTCAGTCATATCATCTTTTAAAAGTTGGTCATGGAAGGACGTGTTTATGAAGCTGCTGGTGTGTTATGATTGGCGTGTAGCAGTGTTTCTGCCCTGAGAGCTCACGAAAAAAGTATGGTTGCTACGCTAGTGGCAGCACGATACCATCTCGTCGTGCTTTTTGCATAATCTCGTGCAATTATCAACCACGAACAACGTCTCCAAACAATCTAACACCTATGAAGCTCATTTCAATATGAAAAGGCCATGGTCTACCGAGACGACCATGAAACAAAAGGCATGCCTCATTGCTAGTCTGTCTTTCTGTTTGTCTGTGCTTTATGTAATATTGTATGTTCAACCATCCATGGTGAAGGTTATACACACAACTTGCTTTTTTGACATACACCTTAAAACATTTCATTGAATATTTAATCTTCTCAAGCTACAAGCAGAGTTGAAATTGTGCAGTTTATCAGTATTTCAGTATGTTTTAAGAAGTCAAATAACACAAACTACTTTTCATATCAAACAAAATACACGAGAAAAGCGTAAAATACAGCGTAATGAGTGAATTGGCGATTTGTTAACTGCACTCTCGTAAAAATAGTCATTCTCACTTTTATAATCGTCTTATGTATGTTTGTTTGTATGTATGTATGTATGTATGTATGTATGTATGTATGTATGTATGTATGTATGTATGTATGTATGTATGTATGTATGTATGTATGTATGTATGTATGTATTCTATCTGTCTGAGTTTTGGACCTGCATGTGCCTGTATACATTCGACATTGTTTTCTGTTTGTTTTCAGGCTTTTTCTTACATGGTAACCAAACTTTCTGCGCGGAAGGTTTCATAACATGCCCTTCTGGCGAATGTATACATCCATACAGGATGTGTGATATAATAAAAGATTGCGATGATGGCTTTGATGAAAGTGATTGCGTGAATACGACAACAACAGGTAAAAAAATCCTCAATGTTATGTATCCTTCAATGGCGATTTATATAAAGAGATTTCGCAGTATAAACAAGTTTGAAATGCACATTTTACGTAATATAATTTACATGTTCACCACATAAGCACGATTCCGAAGCAACAAAGAAGGAAATGTTGTCTTCGACACACACTGTGAATTTTTGTTGGCAATGAAATGGAGGGGTCGACGGTACTGCGCCTGTGCAACTTTCTTGTTTACAAAAACGCATTTCATGCATGACCTTCAGATAAATTGTGACATTGATCTACATAGCTGCAACATTTACATTTATGATGTATATAGTGTCTTCAATCGGGGTTCAAGATACGGCACCAAGTCATCTAGCAGAGAAGCAACAGACAGAATCGCTCGGCCAAATCCCCACTCTAAAAAGAGTGGTTCATTAACCGGGCTTAAAGTTGTTACATTTTTCTGACTGTGACTTCTCCACACGTTGTAGACTTCGGAAGCACTCTCGTTCGCACACTCAACTATCACACATCGCACACAAACTTTATATTATAACAAACATGTTTTATCTTTAATCTATTGTGAACTTACCTAGGATACAGTTTCTACATTGATCGTATGGGTCCCATGCGACTTTTGAGCGCAGTTCCGACGATCCCCTCCCTTTAATGCGTACTCATCTATCTACATGTGGATATGTTTGTATATGTGCTATACTTTCAGTTGCAATTTTTATGGTGTTGAAATATTTAGTTCTCCTCGAGTAACAACACCGAGAATTCGTGGAAATGGTATTCTACGAATATGTCAACTCCCAAAGGCCTCTTTTTATCTTCTGTTTTTCTTTTCCATGCTCGAAGAACCGAAATAAATTGTGAGCGATAAGAGTTGTAAGATTAAGATAAGACCACTCAGCAAGTCACCAATCATAAACTTTGAGGGAACAAGTCAAATTTTGCAATAGCTACACCATTCGCCGAGGAAAAACGCTGTAACGCACGTAAATGGCTTTCGATTCGCGCATGATACATATTAATCTGACGTCATATCAATAATAATAACATTGTCTTTTTGACGTCACAGACATGGAAGATGTTTTCCGGTACGGTTGGGAGGAAAATTTCCACACAATTACCAGCGACCCTAGTCATTTTAAGTATTTCAAGGACAACATTTACCAAGATCGGGGTCTTGGTCGCGTTAGAGGAGAGACGCCACCAGACTGGGAGAGGTTTAAAAGTTTCAGTAAGTCCCCGGAATACAGTCACTTCTCTGATGTACTTAAACTAACCGGAGAAGAAATAGATACTTTGGGTCACCAAGCAAACGATTTCATTCTGCAATGTTCCTACGCTGGTGAGGAATGTAACATCAGGTAATATATAGATAATATTAATGTCTTTTGTTTATTGTAATGTACAGTTTGGAAGTGTCCTTTAGACATAAATATGCTGCTCGGCCTTTACAAAAAATGTTTAAATATTTTCAAAACCCTGTGGAGTTATCAAGATTAATAAATAAAGAACAATGATAGATAGATAGATAGATAGATAGATAGATAGATAGATAGATAGATAGATAGACAGGGAATATATCTAGAATGCTGAAATTCTTATTGTCCCTCTAGTTCTATTAAGATCGCAACCGCCACAATAAACACACGATTATATTCTGATTAAGGAACGGTACGGCTGCCTCGAACAACCAGAGATTATTCGATTTCACAAAAGCCGTAACTGCGACCATGTCATGTTGTCTCTTCAGACAACACGAGATTTTGGTTGATCTTGCAACAAGCTCGTTCTCTATTATTTCCTCTTGAATGTAGAGAGGACTTCGAAACACTTGTCGAAGACCGATATGGAAACTGCTTCAAGTTTAATCCACGACATCATCAAAGATTTCTGCTGGCAAAAGGAACGGGCTCAAGTCGGGGTTGGTGAAGTGTTTATGTATATTCACCCATACCTCTAATCACTGGGAGCTTTGGACCAGTTTTACATACCGTTGTTGTTTTACACTGTCAGTATCTGCGGTTTTGCCCACGCAAACATAATATACATATTTAAACCGCTATAGGCATTTTAAAGAAGGGTATATGCTAACCCACCGTACATGGACAGAGTATACAAAGTATCTATCAGGAAAAATGTCCTAAAAGCAGAAGCAACAGTCGTGTGTTCATTCGCATTTGAGAATTTCGCTCATATATATATATATATATATATATATATATATATATATATATATATATATAAACAGATGACTTCAAGTACAAAGTAATGAAATCTATTACTTAAGTTTCATGCATCCTGCAATCCTTAGATAGAAGTGAAAGGATTACTAGCTCGACACTCTTACATTTATGATTGGGACGAACCATTCTATTTGTAGGTGGTGTTAAAATTCGATAAATAATATTTCACTTGGTGGCAACATTTTGAAACCAACTCAAAGCGTTTGTTTAACAGTGTAGATTTGTCAGCATTGATAATGTGCAGCTTTTATGATATACAAAGGTCTCATCACTTGCTTATGTTAGAGTAGCTCAATGCTTTATCAATGATTGACCACGAAATGTCAAAGACTTGGCCCTTATTTCTTAAATTACATACAAAATTTGACAACTCGGTTTCGTTTTTGTATATCTCGTTCCGTAACGTATACAAAGTATCTATCAGGAAAAATCTCGAGTGTCGAGCTAGTAATCCTTTCACTTCTATCTGAGGATTGCAGGATGCATGAAACTTAAGTAATAGATTTCATTACTTTGTACTTGAAGTAATCTGTTTATTTATAACGCTCTGCTTTAGCAACGAGCACTGTTATTTCCCATGAGGAAATATGTATACTTCGATATATATGAATATATATATATATATATATATATATATATATATATATATATATATATAATATATATATATATATATATATTATACGACACTTAGCATCAACTGCTACCGTACATCAATGTATTATTTAATGACTATGGTGTTGAATGAACAGAATTGCTGTTAAGGCTTAAATGTACTTTAATATTTACACTTCTTTCGAAAAAAAAGTATCAGGATATCCACAAAATGATATTTCTGATGTTTGTAGGTCTTTCCCTGACTCTGTACACTGAACAGAATGAATATCTAAGTATATACGGTAAAGACTCCGGGGCCATTGTTACTATTCAGCCACGTGGTGAGTTAACATTCCCCCAAGAGCAGGGTTTTGCTGCCAAACCGGGGACCATCACACGTGCCGCATTGCGGAAGGTAAATAGCGATGTCATATATGTACTATGGGATTTTTAATTATGGTAATAAATATAGTAATCAAGAACAAAAATAAAAGAATGACAAACTCGCGATAGTTTTCATCTTTTTTAATCGAAGAAGAATAACTATCTTGATAACAATGATAACTTCAAAGACTATCATCATGCAGTCACTTTAAGTTCGCCTTCGTTTTGTTTTTTTGTTTGATTTTGTTTGTATTTTTGTTTGTTTGTTTGTTTGTTTGTTTGTTTATCTGTATATTTGTTTGTTTGTTTTTTTGTTTTTTTGTTTGCATAGAGCATTTACAGGCATTAGAGTGTCGATAATGTCCTTCTTTGGTTAAAAGATCCTGAATGTGTTGAACTCGGGTGATTTTTATTCTTCGCTGGATGTATTTTATTTACATTAATATACATCATTTAATGATGTTCTCTCCTTGGAGCGCACACAGTACTGATCACAACCATTGTAGTAAAGTAGAGGATCAATTTCATCTACAATATTTGTAATTCATTATAAACCTCGTCACTTTCTGTAGTATTATTCTCCAAGTTAGACAACCCTTGAAAATGTGAGAACCAGTCAGCTGTTGTAATATCAGGTAGAGGGCTTCTAGTTTATTTTCAGGAGAGATCCATTTGTTTAGACTTTGACTCAGTAGCAGCATTCGTCTATTTCTTCTCCTCCTTTCAAAAATTTTGTATTCTTGGAGCTACACTTACTCATTTTTACAGCATTCGATGGCTCTTTTGATCAAGCCCTTGTCCCTTTGACTTTGGCGTTGACGTATTCTCTGTAAAAACAACGTTCATACGTTAATTATCACCTTTATATTTGGCAACTTTACATTCCGTTTTCGTGCGAGGTGGAGCTGTACACAACTCTTCAAGAAGTAAAACAACACTGCCATCAAACTCGTTATTTACGAGTGCATCTGGAAATTCATTAACTGAGCTGTCGGTGCTTTCGCTATTCCAATTATACTCATAAAAATCCGAACTGTTGTCGGTGCCTAAAAATATTTTTATTAAGCAGGGACACTGTGTTAACCAATGACATGAACAAATTTGTAGAATTATTTTGAGAATTTAACGTTACAATGCTATTCTTACGTACAATGGTTGATACATACATACATACATACATACATACATACATACATACATACATACATACATACATACATACATACATACATACACACACGTTGTCTAACATTATGATGGTGTCAGTGTACTTAATGATGCAGTTTTCTTTTCTTACAGACAGAGTTTCGACGTGAGGGAGATCCATATGGCGATTGTAAAATCGGAAAGGATGACACGTACATTGATACAGTCTATGGTTCAACAAATGATAAATATTCAGTCATGGTGAGAACAATGCATTAGATTCCGTACAACTATATACTTTTCATTTATTTCTACTTTCTCGTTGTCTTTTATGCATAAACATTTTCTTAATTCAGCGCAAAGTAGTATAATTTCCTTCTATATTGCATATTTCTGACCCCTTCGTGACCCTTCATCGTTGTTTTGGCACTTCTAAGTATTCAACATTTTTACAGCTAGACAAATGCTGATATTTACTTGAAAGTCAGCCACATGGGAAAATCGGTGTAGGCATCTCGGATATATAGCTGCTAAACGATAATACCAGAATTAAGGTAACTGAGGGAATGGAAATAGCGAATAAATTAATTTTGATGCTTCTCTACTATTTTCCTTTCCCAATTTTACATTTCATTTTAGTAGCAGTAATGTGTGTCTTTTTGCTTTGTTTTTGCACTTAATAATTGAACGTATTTCCTGAAAATCTGATCCCTACATTGTGCAAATTATTTCACAGACAGATCACAGGTTACTGGTCGATAGCAGATTATAGACTACGCGATTTTCACTCATAAACCGACATGTACATTTTCAATTCTCGCTGCCGCCACACGAAATAGGCCTAAGCTTGAAAAGTTTATTTGTCTCTGCCATTCAACCTAGTCGTATTTGAAACCTTTCAACCATGAGTAATTGCTTCATGTTTAATGGATCTCTCAAAATGTCATCCAATTACACGATATTGGTGCCGGCTAACGGTAATTTTCACGGTTTTTCTAATTTCACCGCTTTTGTACTTCTTGGCGATCGTGGAGACGCTTTGAATTCAATGTCTGTTAAGTGGCGCAGGTCTTTATGTGCGGGAAATTAAATGCTTTAAGGCAAGAAGACATGTAACTCTCTGATGAGTGTGCTAGCTTATGAATTATAAATTACATACACTATAAAAATAATAATGTATCACCGTGACGGTGATAGGTTTCCTTCTAAACCAGTGTTGTGTTACATTCTACTAACAGTAAATAGGACAAATTTATCTTATCGTACATGCTCCTATTATGACAGCGAATCATTAAGTATGTTATTTTTATAGATTCAATCATACCATGGATGAAAACAAAATACAAAGTTGTCATAATGTATGCGTAAGTCAAAAACCTTCGACAAAAATAGTTGGATCAACTTTTGCGTGTGAATTATTATGGAGTCAGGCTCAATCAGAATTCAACCGTATAACAGTAAATAGAAAACGCACTCGTGAAGAGGCAAGAGAAGTATCAGATTTTTGAAAACAAATAGAACACACTCGATAATACATGAGTGCATTGATTCTAGCCGATAAAATTAGCTCCAATGAAATTACATTCGGATTTTTATGGGAAATAGCACCGCTTTTCAAATCGCATTGATATAGCTGAAAGCTTTTTCAGTACCTTTGTTTTGATAAAAGCTTTTTCTGATACTTGCCCAGACATGCGCCGGCAAAGTTAGAAGTTTTGAATAAGAACAATGCGACATATAAAACCGAACACACAAAGCAAATTTAAACCATTCTCTGTGAAAATCAAGAATAACGATTGGGGTCACCGTACAAATTTTGGTGCAAATGAAACAAATTACCCAATATTTACACAATAATTTACCTCGAGCTCCTTCCGGGCCATAATGGACGAAGGAAAACTTTGCACACCATAGTGTACGCAGTCAAATAGGATACATTGTAGAGTGCAAAGTTTGCTTAAGTCCATTAATGGGCGGAAGAGGTTAGATTATTGCCATAATTTTATAATTTCGTCAATGTCAGGGAATACGTAGCTCGAAAACATTCAGGGCCACAATATAGGATAATCGGATACGTTATCGGTAATTATCTGGGAATGACGTCACAAAGCTGTAATATAATTAAGCAATAAATCACACCAAGCGGCGGTAAACTTATACACGACATTTTGACTGGTTTACACTAACGGGCGATAACGAGTGCATATATGGACTGAAGTAGTCAAGATCGAATAGTACACTCGTTGGTTTATTACTTTTCCGTCATAATATTATAGTGAAATTCTTGCGTGAAAAGTAAAAAAGGAGTTTTTCTCTACCTGAGAGCACGGTTAAGTTGTTTTCACGTCTCGACCAATCAGGTCATAGTATTCGCGCCATCAATATACTGGTCTGATATAATTACCGATAACTGAAATTCGAAATGGCCACATTTCCTTTGTTCGCACTACGGTGAATAAAACTCCCAATATTCACAGAACTATGGCCATGAAAACTTCATTTACTCCGTAAGTTTCAAAACGAGCCCCTTCAAGTAATAGGACAAAGGGTATTGTAAAAGTTTGAGAACCTGAATATCTGTAACTAAAATAATCAGAAAGGGACTAAGAAATCTGTATTGTTAGCATTAAAGAGCCATATCGAAAATATTTAATATATACTTTAGTGTGTGATCGATCCCCGTCTACATGATGTAGGAAATCGCATTTCCCAATGAGGAAAGTAGGTTTTCAGCGACAATGTGTATTTGACAGATCAAAGTCAACTAAATAAAATTTGACACATGAATGGAAACAATGCTGACTATCTAAGATCTGATTTGGTCCCTCGATGTTTCAAAACAAAGTGTTTATATATAACCGTATCGGTTACTTTTCCAATCGACTGTTGAATAGTATTATAGAGCAAATTACAGTTCAAATGCAGAATTTATTCAATACAAGCCCGATGGGGATAGGATATTTACCGACACTCGATCTTAGTACACCACAAAAGCTAACTCCTAAAACTGTAAGGGGTTAATTTTTGTCATTTTGTGTAGTTGACCACCGTGCATGTTGTGTCTTCTACGTTAACGTTGCATTTTTTAGGTGAATCCGTTCTGTTTCCCTGCAATGCCGTATGCCGACTCGGAAGCGTGTTGAAATGACGGATATTTAGCTTGCAACGCATCTTATATAGTCTTAGGCACACGGCTGTTAATACTGAATAAGCTGTTACCCGAACGTAAGTGAACATGTTACTGACGACCATGCTAACGACAAGTCCACAATCATCAGCCGAATGCAGGAATTTCAACATAGTTTATGGTTTATTAATCAGGATTAAACAGTGATGCATACTGTCTTTATTTCACTAGGCCTGTGAGAATTCCTGTTACCAATACATGTTAGCTCATTATTGTGGATGTGTCGACACTATAAATGACATTGATGCTCCCCTGTGTCAAATACTTGACACGTCTCAAGGTAGGAAATCTAATATCGATGCCATTACTTTATTTTGAAGGAATGTGCCCCACAAGGATTTCTTTTCATATAAGGCGATAAAGGCGTGGTGTTCTATAATTATTGAAACCACTTGTCACTTATCTCTTCTTTTGTGGAGATGTTTCATCTTGACCTCGATTATAATTTCTAGCTGCAGCCAAAACATTATTGCCCTCGATTCAAGCTAAAACACCGACTTGCATGATTTACTGTATTTTTAGAAATATGCTACTCATCCAATTTAAACAAAGTCGGATGACATGTAGGTTGCTTTTATTTCACAACTATACAATACTGTGTGACGTTTATTTGACTTAGAAACATTAAATTGCCCTTTCAAAGAAATGAAATATTAAGCAGACAAAAGTGAAGAAAGAGTTGATCAGGGAAAGAACAACGTGAAAAATATCAACAATGTCAATTTTACACTTTTCTGTCAGCAATTGACATAATTATATTTGAAATATTCATATACAATATTGTTATGGTCCCAAATAGGTACTTGTTGATATTAATGAATACATTGGTACCTGAATGCCTCGCTATATTGTTAATTTCTACGGTGACTCAAAGGTATTGGCATTTGCAAATGCCATTGAATTATGAAAACAAGCACGTTCACCAAACTTGAATGAAATGTTTTATAAACGATTTCTGTGCTCAGTAATGAATACGTCACAGTAAACATATCATGTTTTAACATGCCATGGGTTCATTAGAAGAAACTATAATTATATAGAGAAACAATCTCGGAAAAACAGGCAATGTAATACTTTAACATGGAGCTTGAAGTCCATGGACTAGCCAAATTATCCGAATAATAAACAAATTCATTCATCATTCATTCTCTCTCTCTCTCTCTCTCTCTCTCTCTCTCTCTCTCTCTCTCTCTCTCCAGATCTTTGTCATCAACTGATATATTATTTCTTTCAGTCTGGTCTCTTGCCTTGTGAATGTCCAGTGGAATGCAGGTATTCAAAACCAAATAATCGCCCTTTAAGGTAGTAAGCGCCTCGGGAATGAGAGACTTAAACTTTTGTTCGAACTTTCCACAACAAAACTTTCAACCACAATCCTACCAAATCAATTATAACTTTAAGAGGTCACCATGCAAAATACACAGTACAAGATTAACAAATTACATCACATTTTCCCAGATTTCAAATTCAAAATGGCCACCAGCCCCGTTTCCCCACCAAAATTTTAGAGCAACATTTTGCCATTTTTTAGAATTTTCCTGTACTTTTTCATAATTTTGAACAAAATGGACATCACATTTCATCGGCTTCAGTTTTTAATCAAAAATTTTGCAAAAATCTGAAAAAAATTGACTTTGTTATATTTTGTAAAGATGACAAAAATTGACTTTGGCGCTCAGAGGGTTGAAGAAGCCGTTATCTATTAGCCTTGCCTTCTTAGTAAAGCTTAAACGATTTGTTCGATAAAATGTTCGGGAACTAATACCCTTGAAATAGACAATGTCAACATGAATTAATGCGAAGACAGGGGATTCATGAATGTTTCTTTGAGGAAATTCACTCATACTCTGCAATAACTGATTACATTTCGGACACGCAACAAAGGTGTGCGGACAAATCTTTCTTACTATGACATAATATATTGACATGAAAATTAGCAGTGGCCGGGTGCTTTCAAGCACAAAGTTAAGACTTTGCAATCCAAAATCAAAAATAAACAATTTGTTCTTATCTTGTAATGTTTATAATTATACGAAATGTTAAAACGAGACTATGACAACAGGTCCTGGACCATATGACACGTCGCACTGTTACATTTCTATTTCTCATGTCTGTAAATATTTTTGATGCAATGATCGTTGAATTATTTCCTCATCAACGTATGCAGCGAGGACAGATACCTGATGACCATATCCCAGTCGCAGTGGCCTTCGGATGCTTATATGGTAATACTTCGAAATGACACGAGAGAGAGAGAGAGAGAGAGAGAGAGATTATTTATACATATGTATTGTGAACATTAGTTCAGAGTTCTGAGATACTGCAATCCTACGTATATGTCGGACGTTTTCGTCCATTTTACGGGGCCACCTCTCTATTGTAGAAGAAATACAGCCAATAGCCTACAACTTATTACTCCCGACATCCTCGTAGGGCCATAGCAACCCATGATAAGTGAAGCAGATATAGAATACCAATCGAAAATGTCAAAAATGGATACTTGGCCTATTTTATGAATCAATAAATATAGGGTATATTTATTGATTGTCTGGTATAAACTGAAAGATCCATCGCCTTCGCGTACTCTGTCCGTTCTAGAGCGCCCTCGAGCAACGGATCTTGCAGGCTTGTTATTTCATTAAGCATGCGTTCAGGAGCATTTGCTCAAGGTGATTAGGCCAAAAAATAAATAAATAGTGCTGTTCTGATAACATGGTTTTCAAAAATAGGGTAGGTAGGTAGGTAGATATTTTCATTTTTTCAATTACTCAATTTTTCAGGGGTTCACGGCGATCAAACACTGGCCACAAAATTTCCAGAAAAACCTATGATAGCATACAAAGGAATAAAAACATTCTCGTTCAAGCAAAACTCAAATGCAAGGTAATGAACGCGTGATTTGTTTGGTTTTCTTTCTTTTTTACTTCCACGTTTATGTAGCTCTAAAAGGTCTAGAGTTGGTAGGAAAACAATAGGTTAGGTTGGGTTATCGGAACAGCACATTTTTTGGCCTTACGTTGACACCGTACAACAAAAGGAACGGGCCTATTCGCAGCGCTATCACCACACCATAGTGATGCAGGAATTCTATATATTGAATTCAGTGTCTCCCGCCTTACACTGACATCACTTTTATCAGCACCTGTGCAACTGAATTTTTTTCTGTTCCATTAAACAGTACTGCGTATATAGTAACATCGAGCTACGGCGAAGTAACTGATCTTTGCAGCTATAGTGTTGTATTGTCTTTTCAGTTAACGCATTTAGAAGTATTTGCCTAATCTACTGCCTTATTCAACTTGTCTCTCACAGAAAAAGCTTCTGAAATTGCTGAAGAGACGGAATAATAAGACGGAGACATTAGTCACCGATGAAGATGCGAGGTAATTCATTATCTTGTGATTAATACTAAAACCCTTCATAGGACAAAAGATGCATTTTGAGGGTAATATCTGGATTACTTTTGCTCAGGGAAACAAATACAGTATGTGATATTTTTGTTGACAAATGTGTTTAGAGCGTACCAAAATTAAGTTATCAACAATTGCATAATAGAAGACATAAAGCAATATACAATTTCTATTCTCAAATCACATCTTTATTGTTTTAATATAATTGTCTCTATTGCAGATCGAACTTGATCAGACTTGAAGTGTATTTTGAAACTCTGAATTATGAAGAAACTTCGGAACACCCAAGCTACACGGTTCGCAATTTTTGATGTCTTTCATTCAACGATAACTTAAGTAACAATTAACACGTAACTTAGATTTTTTAATGATGATATTCACGACGATTGTGTTTCTGAGAGAGAGAGAGAGAGAGAGAGAGAGAGAGAGAGAGAGAGAGAGAGAGAGAGGAGAGAGAGGGAGAGAGATATATATATATTAACAGCCAGACATAAACAGAATCAATCTTCAATTATACTTTTACCTTTTTACACAGTGGGAAGATCTTCTCAGCGACATCGGAGGTACCATGGGGCTCTACATCGGCATTTCGCTCATGACTGTTTGCGAATTGGTGTCTTTCCTGGCAGTGTTGGTTGCCAGATCTTTTGGAAAGAATGACAAGAACGCAATGCATGACGTCAATGGCACTGTATAAATTTGTTTAACTTTTTTAACCGATGACATAATATTAGGATATTTTTGTTCTCATTCTGTCATGATAGTTGAAGTGTTTTTAAAGACTGTTGATTTATGTCCGCAGTGAGACTACATTTACACGCGGTGCATATTAACACAAGGTACTATAGTTTTAGTAACTCAATTCTGTCTTGCATGATAACTGATTAAAAACAAAACAAGATTACTGCACACTATAAAAGATACCTAATACATGTACACATTTAAAGTGAGTATATTTTCACATCCTGTATGGCATGCAAGCTATGTCTGTCATCATCAGAAAGAAAATTGATATTTCTATTGACATTTTAGTGTGTACTTGTTTACTGAGAAAATCGCATATTTGTATAGATTCTACAGTTCAAAGAATCAAATATGTAGACAAAGTCCCATATAATGACCTTCCTAACAACTGAACGAATGTATTTTCTGTGTCGTTTGAATACTGTGTTAAAGTAGCATGCGCCCCGCGGAAACATATCTCGAACTTTTACGTTATCTTGTTGATCTACCACTTGTCGGGGTACATTTTGAAGCTCAAGGACTAAATAAAGTTTTAATGGGTCTAGTGTAGTGAAACTTTTGAATTTATCTTTCCCTATCGAGATAACGCTTGGGTGGCGGCCACTAGGAATTTTTAACTGGCGGTAAATATCAGGTAATTTGTTCCTTTAGTACCAAACTTTGAAATGTTACCCCTATATTTGTTCTTGATTTCGAACGGGAATAGTTTAATTTTCATTAAGGAAAAATTTTAGTTAAGTTTAAGTCCTTCAATTTCGAGGCGCGAACCAGCTGTACAGAATTAAATATCAGTTTCTGTCTGTTGGTAGGTAGTGTTGAAGGATTATTTAAATTACGTAATTTTAGCTGACATCAGAGAGAAATGAGCAGTTGTCAGGATTTTTTACTTTTATGTTTTTATATATATTCAACAATTTCCAAGTAATCTCTTTCATCGCATTTGAACTTTTTTTACAATCAATCGTATTGAGACCGCTGTGTTGTGCTTGCTTATCTGAGATGGTTTTCGCAATAAGACGTAAGAACGACAAAACATTTTGGTGAGTAAATTGGTATATTTCAGCGGTATTATTGAGAAATATGTAAAAATTTGAAATACTTCTCCGTTACCGTACTTTAACTTTGAGGGGTGATATACGGGCGAAACTTGTTTTTGAGATACTTGTAACACTTTATACCGGTATATATTATGTTTGCTGCACCTTGTGTTTGCGCGTTGGTGCAAAGCAAGTAATCCTGATTTACATACATTTGAAGCAGCACCTATCTATCTATCCAAGTCATCGGAGGACTGTCACCGATAAATCCGCGGTCCTCAGTCAAGTCAACCTTGCCACGTTCTTCGCACAAGACGAGCGCGAGCGAGCTTGACTATGACAGAGGTGAGCAGACTGTTCGATGCAAATTGGTGTGAGCAACCCGACATTACTGAGCATCTCAATACGATTGTAAAAATTGCAGTACTTTTTCTACTTATAATATTTAAGGAATGTTCAAATTCATTTTGAACGATTAAATGTCGGTCTCTGACTAGTTTAAATATAATATTCGTCTCTGTGTCTTTCCACAATACCATAGTACTCAAACTTTCTTTATTTTCGAGGCCTGTTTTAAGAAACAGTGGACACAAACACTTTTTGATATGAATAATAACGGCTTTTCTGCGACCTCTGGTTTGTTCTGTGTTGCCAACTCTAACCTAACGACACTCTGGGTCGCTGGTAATTAATGCGAAACGCTTATCTTTATCCATTTCCTTTGGATAGGATATCTACTTCGATAGTTCCGCCACGCACACCCCAAGGCAAATTTGTGACAGTATTGCTATGACGCATTTTCTTTGTTTGATATGTTAAAGTGACGATACTTTCAGTAATGTAATTTTTCCCATTAAAATTTCCGTGTAATATTTTACAAATTTTGATGAAATGTCTGTAATTTTTTAGTGGCTAATGAACATAATTTTTCATAGGCTACACGTTTGCATTGAGTTTTGGGCAAATATGAAAACGTATTGTCTAGATCTGAAAACAGTTGTTGCTGTTATATTCTATAAAGGTAACAAATGTTTACTTTGGCACTCAAAGGGCTAAATTCTTCCGGGAAAGCCTATTAAAATTTATACAAATATTTTAATATCCACTCCCACATTCATGTCGACATGTCTAATGTTTAGCTTGTCACCTGAGACTGTATGTGTGTAATATCCAAGGTAGTATGCGCCTCGAAAGTGAAAGCTCAAACTGTCAACAGTGAAACTTTCAACCATTCTCTAACCAAATTAACAATAAAAATTGGGGGTCACCATGCAAACGAATAAACTAACATTTGCCAATATTTGGAATTCAAAATGGCCGCCATTCCTGCGTTAACTGCATGAGCAAAAATACAATGGTCGATTATCAAAAACCTAAGACCCCGATTTTTTTTCTTCACCACTGGCTTTAAAATGAGCCCCACAAGTGGTACATCAGAAAAGAATTGAAAAAAATTGACGGTCCAAACATCCGTTCCCGTGGTGTGTTCTACCTGATGTCTCAAATGTAATTCATTTGTCAACAATAACATTGAATTGCAACAATCTGGTGTGTTTGCAAATGTGATAAGCTCACTTTGTATGTTGACACACTTCAGACGCACACTTTTGTCGAAGAAAATAGTGAATATATTAACAAATTTCCCTCTTTCTCCTAACTTACAAGCAGTTTGCGATGAGCTCAATAGTAAAATCATATTTTGGCAAAATTCTCTTCGGAAATGATGACAAAAAGAGAAGTTTTCGCACAGATATAATAGGGATTACCGTTCACACGAGTACTCAATTTGTCTACCTGGCCACTGAGGGCGCGTAATCTTAACGTTGCTCAATTTGTCTAAATGACCACTGAGGGCGCACTAGTGACCTCAACAGAGCTGCCGTGACGGTAGTATTGTCCGTAGCGGTAATTTCAACTGTGTTGCTGTAACCTTCAAAGATATCTTCGTCAAGATTTTGTTATGAGTGTAAAGGAGATCAAAATCATAATGCAACTGAACTGATTTTTGTCTTCATGGATGAATACTTCGTGTAGTATTTGCATGATGACAAACAAAGTTGCGTTTTCAAATGGGTCGATTCTTCCGACATTATTTTTGTTTTCTCTTCTTTCATGTCTTCTACTTTCCAGAATATTCATTTAGACATTTTTCGTTTGCTTCACTTATGCATAGTTATGTATAGATGAAGTTCTTGTTCTTCTCCCTAAAGCATGTTGAAATATCAACCATTTAGCTCAACTGTTAACGCAGCAGCTACACATTTAAACTGCAGCTATCATACATTCGAATTTTAAGTCCATGACTTGTCAACAGCGATGCACTTTACACATGTACAGAATGAGCGCAACACTTTGTATCTCGACATGCTTTGGGCAGTAGAAAAAGCTACTTTTTTTACTCAAAAATTAATTGTACTGAAAAATTAACATAAGGGACTGGTCGGTTTCTTCAGCTAGGGGTGGGGGTGTGGATCCAGGGTGTAGCTCTTTTTTTTAACTTTGGTGATTGGGTTCACCATGATTTTAATATGCTAAATTAGGTATAAGTATATTTTTGAATTAAGACACAGGCTGAAATTGCATAAAATGCGTCATACCAGCCACGAATTACTAGTACATCATTCAGTTACAGTTTTCGGCGCCGCCTTTGTGTGTTCAACTTAATATATCCGAGATAATATTATATGATTGTCTGTAGCAGGTAGTTTTTAACAAGTTAATGTTTGCGTTGAAATGTGAATAAAATGCGTATGTTATCGTTGGATACTCTGTGCGTATGTATGTTATCAACATAATTTCAACTAATAAAAGTGCTTGGTCTTGGGCGCTGAATTTCCGACGTTCCATTTCTCCAAAGTCTGTTTTCTGCATTTTGGGCTTAAAGTGACGAATATATCCAAATAAGATGACAAATATACACAAGTTGATATAACATAATAGCAATAACCCTCACCGCAGTCGGGTATACACGAGATTTTGGTACAATTCGCTTCATATAGCATCCGCTTATCGGCTTGTACGGTACTATATGTGGCGCATTATACAAAATCTTGTGTATTATCCCGGCGGCGGGGGTTATTGCTTAAATATATCAGAGATATCTGGATGTTTGAAAATGCAAAGTCTGTTTTGCAAATCATTATACCAGCCACGAATTGTATCATTCAGTTACATTTTCAGCGTACCATTTGGGCACAAAACGTTAATGTACCAGAGATATATATTTTAGAGATGTCTGGATGTTCGCAAATTTAAAGCCTATTTTACAAAGTATGCTCATCATCATGAATGCTGACAAAAACCTGATCCTTTACTGTTTTTTAATTTTCTGTGAGAACTCAGTATGAGAAAGCAACATGCATTAATATTTCATAATACAATACACTGACATTTTACGAAGAGAAAAAATTTAAGATATTTTTCTTTCTCATCGACGCAACTATTAATTCTGGTGACAGATTTCCAATAAAAGGTTGTTTTTCATGAGTAACATTATGAACAAAGTTTTTTTTTTCATTATTAGCTGTGTTTTTATGTTTTTAGGGTTGACGTGTTGACATCAAATTTGGCTACTTATAAAGCTAGCAGCTACTTATAAAGCTAGCACTTCTAGGCTTCTCAGGACATGTAATTTGAATGAAGCTGTAAAACCTATTTTCTTTGCTCTTGTTCCCCATGGTTTTAGGGGGGCGTGGATTATTAAAACCCGGGCACAGCAAACGCAACTTCTGCGTTTTAGGGGGCGGGTGTTCGTTGAATTCCATTACCTTACGCAAAAATCGCTACATAATTGTTTTTATATTGCAACATCTCGCTATACGTTTTTATGCATAGTAATATATAGCCCTACGTTTTTTGGCGTGAACCAGGCCAGTACGGCGCCGGCACTACATCATTTTTTCGACATACGTATGGTTCAGTGTACGGTGTAAATAACGTAAGAGCGACGCAACATTTTTTATTTTTGTGTTTCTCATCTCCCGACCGACCGTAAATTTCAGCTCCGACATGAAAATAAAAAAACTTTTTTTATTTGCGCCACCTCTGGGGCGATCATCCCAGCAACAGCACCGCCATCATCAAATTGTGAGATTGCAGCGACTCAGACTGAAAGGACAGAGAGCACAGAAGACTGAACTGAAAGACAAGAAATTGCAGTGACTGAATGGACAGAACATTGAACTGAAACAAATACAGTTTTTTTGGTTTACTTGTTTTTTATTTCGACCGCCCGCCCTGTCCGAATATTCCTCTGGAGATGAGAAACAAAAAATAATGATAGGGTCACCCTAACAATCATTTTGGATACACTGTTTCAATTCATTTCATTGTGTCACTGTCGAGTAAGCGCTGAACAAAGGTTAGTGTGCCGGGGTGGTTGGAGAGCGAGCGTAAGCATGATTTGGCCGAGCAATTGTGTCTGTTGCTTCTCTGCTAGGTGACTGCATTCCTTATGTTGTGGGTTCGAACCCGATTGAAAACACCGTATATATTCAGAGCGACGTAAAGACCGATCGTAGTTATGATACAGAGTGAGGCTTGGTTGGGTTTTCGCACTTCCAAACTTTCGTTTAGGCGGGGGAAGAGGGGAGGAGGTTGAGGCGAAACCCACTTAGTTGCGTTTACCGTATGTGTGCTTTAATAATCCACGGCTCCTAACGGCGTGAAAGTACTTTGTGATAGTTTCCGTTATAAAATTTCAGCTAAGCGTGCGCCCACGGTTAAAGTCAATGTTCGACAAGCAAGCGAACACAAGACTTTCTGCCGAACCGAACGACGTACTCGTAAATGTGTCACTGGAGATATACCAACAGAAGTGTTACAATTTCAACAGATACCTTTGCCGCTGTTTTGATTACGAGCCTACAGCAAACACATCGCACAGACTGTAACCACTGCAGTCCCCTTGGCAACGCGTAGTCTGTGGTTTATGCCTATGGTCATGACAATGACTAAAGGTTACGAGCGTACCAGTATAATTTGTGTTAGCGATCGATGATAATATCATTTAACGAGTGAATCTTAATAATCATTGGCAAGTGACAAGCCTCTCGATCCTTGGCAATAACATCTGAAAATATGTCAAGATGGTTTTCAAGATCGTTCTTCCCTACATTGAACATTTTTAGCTAAACGACCTGGTGATCGTAAACGTAGTATTGTTGCAAAATCGGATTATTTCTTACATTGAGTGATCAGTTACGCGTTGTTGACAATAGAGTAGCATCATTTGTCATGTATGTATGTATGTATGTATGTATGTATGTATGTATGTATGTATGTATGTATGTATGTATGTATGTATGTATGTATGTATGTATGTATGTATGTATGTAGAAGGTAGAGAGGTAGGTCCAATTATCATCTTATCTGTTTTCTACTTATCTGTCTGTTTGTACGCCTGAGTCTGTCAATCAAAGTATTTACTTTTGGAGCGGTATGTATTTATGTGTACTTGGTGTATGTACACATGCAATAGTCAAAAACTGGGAATTTCAACACACTTTGTGGAGTTGACCGAGGAACTAAAGGTCATACATATAACGCATATTGCCTTTATTTTACTGGGCCTGGGAAAATTCCTGTTAGCAATACATGTTGGATGAGTATTGTGGATGCGTTGACTCAATAAGTGTCATTGATACTCCCTTGTGTCAATTACTCAACACACTTCAAGTACGTAACAATTTGCAAAGCCATATATTTATAATACATTGTGTTGACATGAATGGCAAATTTTTCTTCTCACATTCAGCTTATGAAGGCGCCGTGTTCTTTAATTATATACGCATTGTTCAAACGCGGCTTGTTGCCATTTGACTAAAAGCAATTTAAACGACCTCTCTCCATACTCAAATTATTTACGAGCTAGAATCATACTTAGCATGTTTCAGTGTACTTTTAGCAGTCTGCTCACTTTCCGATTTTAAAAAGTTTACAAGCCACTTATTTAATATTTATTTATAACAATTGCAATACTGAGTATCCTTGATTTGACATGGGACAGCTTCATGAAGTTGTAAAAGTATTTTCTCTTCATTAAGAAATCAGGAAAAACTAAGGACTAATACCACCATAGTGAGCGATGTCAACAGGAATAATGTGAGAACCATATACTTCCTTAAGATAAATTGCCCCTCAGGCGTAGATATCAAGACTTTAAATCTTTTACAACATTTTGCCTGGCCTACCACTTGTTGGGACTCATTTTTTTAAACTGAAGCTCGCAGTGGTGGAAATGTTTTCTTCGGCTCAGTTTCTTGAAAATCGAAAATGGTACTTTTCCCCATCCCTTCAACACCCCTTCTACGATCAGGTGACCTTCAGGCAGAGCAATTTTGTTCGAACACGTATAAGTAAATTTCTCATCGAGCCAGTATTAAAAGTTATAGACTTGATGCTCAGTTACAATCATTGCGCCTACCTAACCCTATGATCCTCTTCCCAGTTTCAACATCAAAGTTTTGTTTGCTCATCCCAAAACTTTAATGTGGACTACAGGTGTATATAATTTCATATTCTACTCACAAACAACATCGATTACGTATTTGGGGAACCGCAGATCAAGATAATTTAGAATTGCACTCAACAACTATCCTGCTGTCTACAGCACATATTAATATTAAGGTAGAATGCGGCTCGGGGACAAACACTTAGATTCTGAAATTGTTTTCTTTTCTGATCTACCACCTGTGGGGATTCATTTTGAAGGTACTTTCACTTCTTAGTGTTTTGAAAATCGAAATTTTAGTTTTCTCTATAAAGCTAGCAGAGGGATGGCGGTCGATTGAATTTCTAATATTAGTAGGTCAAAATTTGCACGGGGATCCCCAATTAAAAGTGAAAAGTTGAAAATTTCTTGAGAAAAATTTAAGAGAGAGTTTTAATCTTTTAATTTCGAGGTGCATACTATATTAATCATACTGTCAACTTTGTGAAAGCGATGATGAGTTGCAGACAGTGTGCATTGTAACACCGTGTCTAATAAATAAGTCATAAATTGATCTCGCGTTCCCTTTTATATGGACTACTTAAGTGAATATTATATCAGATTTTTACTGATGAGACGGGGACAATATCTGCGCAAGCGCAGTTGCTGGCTAATGCTGTACAGCTTTTTCATTTTCACAGTGTCGCTTTCGTGAGCAACATGTAAACACATCACAATGACATCAACATCAACATCGACAGCAGAGGGCCAACGTCCAAGCAATGAAGATCAAACTACAGATGTACGAACACTTGCCGTGGACTTTGCAAACAACACAACTGCTCACGGTATACCGAGGATTGTCGGTGCGCAAAACAAATGTGGTCGTTCGTCATGGATTCTGATCGTGGTGGGGGCTCTAACTGTGCTCAGCTACCAGATTGCCCTGTTGATGATCCAATACTTTGAATTCAATGTCAATGTCAAGGTAAGGCTTATATTTTCTCTTTTTAATCAAATAATAGTTGGATATGGTACAAACCATGAAAAGAATGGATGACATCAAATCCGTTGTGTGGCCGGTTACAACATGCCACATTATCTCTATCCCTGCCTTGACCTTGTCGCCCATGCCCTTACCTTCAGTCGTACACATTTCTAGATTACGTAAGACAAGCCACAGACTCCTTTTCTGTGGACAAGCACACTATTGTGTGATGGGGCAGTCAAAAGAGTACTACGATGTGATTGCACGAGCATCAGTACAGAACTGTGAATGAGAATTTGTTTCAATGAAGTTATCATTGGCAAAAAGAGCGCTACATTAACTATAATGAACAGTAAAAGAGTAAAAATTGTGAAAATATCAGTAACTGTGAGTAAGAATTACACATGCTGGTGATAATTTTACAGAAACTCAACCAAAGACCTCCAAGCCAATAATAAGTTGTTTTCTTAAATATTATTGCCTGATAAATTACCAAACATTGTTTACATTAATTCTATGCAAGAGACATTTTTACTTAAGTATGGTAGATTGTATCACTATTTTTGATATACCAGACTACATGGTATTGTGTATGGGTGTGTCCAGTGCAACAGTTGTCAACCATTACATACTTGGCCTTGGTACTTCATGGACTATGCATCAAATGTGTTCAAATGCACTTTACATTATGATTGTTACAAGTTAAGGCCCATAGAGGCTTTAAATATTGCATTTACACTCACTTTGGCCTTCCATATCTGACCAAACGTGAGCCACGTGTCGTTAACATTACACTTCGCAAAAGAGACTTGCAATTTGCAAACATCAAGACATCTCTGACATATATCTCTAATATATTCAAGTTCCGCGCCCGAAAAGCGCACCGAAAAATATACAACATCCAGTTATCTCCGATATATGTGGACATATTTAAGTCGCGCGCTCATAGGGCGCGCTGAAAAATATATATCTGATATATTAAAGTTACTCGCCCGAAGGGCGCACCAAAAGGTGTAACCTACTGAAGAAATTCGTGGCTGCTACGATGTATTTTAGCAAGTATCACCCGGAGCTGAAATTCAAAATCACACTTACCTCCTATCAGGCATTTCAAAAACATTTGACCTCCCCATTACCAAAGTAAATAACATGCTGACCCCGGTGAATCCACCGCCCCCACCCCGGCCGGAGAAACTGACCAGTTCCCTACCGGGCTATCATTGCCTCTGTCTTGACCGTGCCTTTGTCACACATGACCTTAATGTAAAGCATACCCAATTCGTCAACCAAATACGATATTAACTCATTGAGGACTCACTATACGCTGCCATGTGCTTACACGAGTATCAATTTATAAAAATACCTGAAAATGCTAAAAATAGAGTTTAAACAGTCACCGAGTATGTGATATTGTATGACTATTTGCACTGACATGCTATCATTTAAAATTGTACAGATGTCTGCGCACCGTCAACATGGTAAATTTTGTGACATTTTTACTCAAAATCCATGCCGTAAAGCAATGTCAAGTCATTTAGGTGATGTGTCAGTGTTCGGAGTGACAGTTCTCGACGTTATACAGCATCAGTTGTCATCCTGAACTCAAAATCGCTAGCAGCTAAAATTTTGATATTTTTTGGCCACATTGTCATCGATGACAGCGTTGCTCATCCGCCAGGTAGAATCACTTAGTAATGTAAAGCAATAAAAGCAAACTAGGTGTGGATTACTAATTTCAACGACGTTACTCAACAGACAGTATTTTAGCAAGTCAAAGCACCTCACCAACTGCAAATATACCTGTCCTTTGTAAAGAATAACAGGTTTGTCTGTCAAAATACAAAAAAAATCATCAACATTTGTTTACAGACATGCAGCTTCAACGAGAAGATGTCGACACGATCAAAACGTATGATAATGTTCATCGTTGATCTCTCTGATAGCTTGCAAGAGACATTTCCCAGTCAAAATTAACGATCCTCAGTTTAGGCTAACGTTATTTACCTACACTTATTAACCCTATCACCATGATGATTTCGCCAAAACAAATTCCTATCGATGGCAATTGTGGAACGGCCTACAGGGATTTAGGGGTGAAAGGGCTAAACAATGTTTGGCAGGACAAAGTAAAGCATTTACCGAGGTCATTCCAAATTAGAGTAACTATTACCTAATAAAACATGGGTATCTAGAACAGGTTACACGTTGGAAGGCCGTTTTTCCCCTTTATTTTTTATTTATGCAAATCTCTTCCCAACTGTATCCACGACATCATGTTTCATAATACGTCAAGATTGTACTGGGCACGGATTTACGTGAATGACAAAATACTGCAAATTTGGCCTTGTGCCAAGCTGACTCGCTATAGTTGAAATCAAGGTCAGTACATGTATCCTTATAGAACTTCACTGAACTGCCAATTAACCCTTTCACCACCATGGTTTGTCCCAAATCTATTGTTTTCTATGGTAAAGTTGGACCTGTATACAGGGAACTGGGGGTGAAAGGGTTAAGCCAGTATTGTAGCTAGAGATCTTGAAACCAACCTCGCCTGTTAATGAACACAAAATCATGAATGATCAAAGAAAAAAATTGGTTCAATTTTCAACTAGCTTAATGAGGGCTCCGTGATTTTTTAAACTTAAAGTCCGTCGAACGGAAATTGAAATGAGTCATTTAAAAGGTTTATTGCGGACAACACAGACGATATCCTGAAAAAATAAAACATTTGATGGGAGTAATGTTTTCAGTGACTTTTTAAAAGTGTACACGAATGTTAAAATGTTTTTTAGACGTAGACTACATATCGCCTGATAACAACAGGCGACAATGATAATTTAAAAATTTCAGTAAATTTGGGACATTGACAGGTAAAAATTTTAAAGTATCAATTACAAGTTCATATCACTATTCATAACCGAAATATGCCAAACTGACCTTGCATCAACTGAAAGCCAGATGCACATCTCACAACTGATACTCGATGAGCGTGTGGGCGGTCAATTGCGTAACGATATGTTTTATTCACATCAAATAATTTTGTAGTTGATTCCATATTGCCTGATCACTTAAGACGACAATGATACTTAAAACAGTTTCAGTAAATTTGGGACATTGACAGGTAAAAATTTTAGAGTATCAATTTCAAGTTCATATCATTCATTATTCATAACCGACAGATACCAAACTGACCCACTGTCAACTGAATTTTATTTTTTATTTCATTTGGCTCTATTTAATGAGGGTAGCCTGGTATACTCTAGAGAGAGTTTATCTCCCCGGGGCCCTCGAAATTACTACTCATTTAAAATACAAAACAACAAAAACAATTGAACTGAAAGCCAGATGCACACTTAATAACTGACACTCGATACGCTTGTGGGCGGTCAATTGCGTAACGATATGTTTCATTCACATTCAAATCATTAGACTCTGTTGGTGGTAGTTTCGTTCGTTTAAGGTAATTATCCTGATGAATAAATGTGACATTTTTACTAACTTGCCTTGATTAGCTTATCGTTCATTGCAAATTTTAGCCCTTACAATCTCTTTAAGAGATACTATGCGGTCGGATGAACTCTTATCTTCAATATTATGATAATGTAATGCACAATGTGGGTTTACAATTTGACTAAGGTATTATAAGAGCGAAGTTGTAATTTTGGAAGGGTAGCTTTTCCATCATAACTCGACTTTTCTGTACAGACCACGGTGAAAGAAATATAGATTCTTATAGTCATCCACAAGTCTTTATCTTGGTTGATCTTTGGTATCCTGTTCGGTACGGAACCAATAAGAACCCAAATGACAGGAGGGGTGTATTTTGAAGGAGCAAATGTTCTAAATAGAGAAACATAAGATACAGAGATCAACGAACATGGAGAAAATTGAATTAGTTTATGTATAAGACTATTGCAAAATATCTTGGAGAATAAATTGAGAACAAAATACGGTAGCCATAAATCTCGGACAGAAGACAAAAATATCGGTAATGGAAAGCTCGGTAATGGATAAAAGTCAATTAATTTGAGATTGCAATTAGAGTTATATGAATATTTTCCATTAACGATTTCGAATACCTGGCTATACGGGTCCACAAAGTTCTACATCCGATCAAAATGCCCATCACCTGTCGCCTCCGATCTTGTGATGTGTAGCAAACTACAGGGAGATAGAACAGGACACAATCAATCTTAGGAGACAAGACCTCGAAAGCATTTCGTTTTGTTTTGTTTTTTACATATTTGAAAGTCATAAAGCTTAGTAGTATTTGGTCTAAATGTGTTTAGAATATTTGATTTGAAAATATCATCCACTTTCAATTATTGGTTAGAGGCTGAGGCAAAATTCTACTTTATGATACAGAACGAATGCATATTGATTATTGCAAATTCTTACTACGGCAGAACAGTTTGATTTTCGAATTGCAGCTTGGGAAGAGCCGAGGAGGTTTTGGCTGCAAACCTTAAGGTTTTCAAAAGTTATGACAATGTACAGAACAAAAATAGAGAAAAAGCCACTTTCCGCCTAGACTTAATGGTACATGCTACATTGACGTGCCAAATATAGGATAGTATTTTCCTTTTTTAGAGCGAGCAAACTTTTAGGAAAACAATATTGCGAAAATCACAGGGCTGGCGTTGCGCTAGCTTTCAACGTTAACTTGATTTTGTGTTGAAACAAGATTTCGTAATATCGGAGAGGGGTAAATGGAAACAATGTACAGAATATATGTCCTCAAAGGGCAGGTTTAAGAGCAGTTGGAAGATACGTAGATAGAAATGATGAAATCGAATTTGCAATCACCTTTAATGTAAAGCGATAGCGATAAGCAACTATCACACAGCATGCAAGCATGTTATGTGAATATATCTATAGAATCAGAGCTCAACTAAAGAGTCATCATTGAAAGCAATAATGCATGGCATCATACCGTGATATCAACATGACAGAATACAATCCATTAAAATTATTGCTGCCATCTTTTATTGTTTGTCACGGCAGGAATGGAATGACATATGAATATGGTCATTAAACGCAATTACAGGGCCAAACTTGCTCAATATCCTTTCCAGAGGAAATTTAATTCATGCGTTTCCATTGTTCGCTACACACAGAAGTACGCATAGGGTATGTAAATAAATCGGTTTGAAAAAGAATAACCTCATGTACCTGATGGCAAGGTCTGTTCAATCACAGTCCGAGGCCCTTTTTTCAATTTAATCAATGTTGGAAAGCCAATGGACGTGACGGCATTTCTTTGCAGAAGGGGTTTCATGCTTTTAAATTGCACCATTCTTCGTCTTCACGTGTGGCTCAGAGCAGACAACCAAACATCTGTACAATTCTCATGAGCGTTACGGTACAAGATAAACACGTGTCCTTTTTTGCTCACGTGTTTACACACGTGAGCATATGTCGCAGCGATGTCTGTCTGTCTGTCCGTCTGTGTGTGTGTGTGTGTCTGTCTGTCTGTCTGTCTATCTGTTGGTTCAATATCTCAAAAACGGCTGATTAGATCAGAATCAAATCTAGTACATAGATTCAGTTAGCAAATGGCAAGAACTGATTAGTTTTTGGTGGGTGTGGCTTGCATACCTTTTGCTCCTTTGCATAATTAATGATTGTAGAAAAAACGGATATTCATTAAAAACGACTACACACGATTTGATGAGATTTGTTCCAAATGTTGATCACACCAAGATATATCAGCAGTGGGAACCATTAAGGGGTGATATGAAAGAGAGTTGCTAATTTGCATATTTAATGAACTTTCCTAATTAGGTATATATATATCTGATTTGACTCGATCAAAATCGACCAAACTTGGTGTGTATATTAAAGATACTATGATTTAAAATTATTGAAAGTCATTAAGCGTTTTAACTGCAGCCAATTCCTAATTTACATATTTAATGAACTTTGCTAACCAGAGATATATATTTAAATTGACAGGACCAAAGTTGATGAAACTTGCCACATGTATTGAAGCTACTATGATAGAACATTTTTGAAAATCATTAAACATTTTTACTTCAGCCAATTCCTAATTTGCATATTAAATGAATTTTCATAATTAGGGATATTTATCTTAATTGACTTGATCAAAATTGATGAAACTTGCTATGTTCATTAAAGACACTATAATATAATATTATTGAAAGTCATTAAGCATTTTCTCTTCAGCAAATTCCTAATTTGTATATTAAATGAACTTTCCTAATTAGAGATATATATCTGAATCAACTGGACCAAAGTTGACAAAACTTTCTAAATAATGCAGATACCATGATACAACATTATTGAAAATCATTAAGCATTTTTACTCAAGTCAATTCCTAATTTACATATTTAATGAACTTTGCTTATTAGGGATATATAGTGGGATTTACTTGATCAAAGTTGGCAAAACATGCTATGTACATTGATGATTAGACCAGGTTAAAACAATATCAAAAGTCATTACACATTTTCATGTCAGCTAATTTATAATTTGCTTGTCTAATGAGCTTTCACAGCTCGGCATATATGTCTTGAAGGACTGGCCAACGATAATTACACTTGCTATATAAAGTGGTGATCAATGACAGCAGTGAAAGAACTTCAATATTTTTATTTCAGCTAATTACATATTTGTATACATCATTACCTAATCGGCGGTGATTATTGTTCATTACGTTGATCATAATACTTTCAATGAAGTTGCAAACATGTGGCCATGGTTAAAATTTACACATAACCACAATATATAATGAAACACGTGAGCATTTTCAGTTCATATCTGGTTATAATTGATGTTGAAATTGTATACTATGAGGTTTTAGAAGGCGAGGGAGAGTGACTACACACAGCGTCAGTAATCTCAAACCAGGGGCATGTTATAGATATGTTACCACCTTTATATGCATGCATAACATTGACATGAAAATAGGTTGCATTGGCAAAGATTGATGGACATAATGTGACCAAGGTAGCGTATTTTCTGGCAGTGAACCTGCTATCAGACTTCCACAGAAGCTCAACAGCGCTGGATTCTCGCAAACTTGAATTGTATGATATTCCCGTTGCTAGGTGACACTCATATGTGGAAAAGAAATCGAATTCCCGACGGTCACGGTATGCAACACGAACAAGCTTAGGAGATCAGCTGTCCGCGAGTCGGTATACAAAGAGATGTTGATTATGGAAAACGATAAAGTGGCGCCATATTACAGTAAGTCAACTGTAGTTAAAACTTTTTAGTCGTGTTGTTTGCCATATTCTTATGACATGGCTAATTGGCTCGACTTGTTCAATATACTTATACCAGGGCACGCGCTGATATATCGACCTAATTTCGTAAAATAACCATTACAGTCTGGCCTTTCTGTGTCCAGCTGGGTTTGACTGCATTTTAATTGCTCGTCCCAAAGTGATGGACCGGGCATGTCATGCCAAGTACTGACTAAATTTCAGGTCTCAGGCTTTGGTAGTCCGTGTTAGCTACCATTTTATGGATTTTGATAGCGCAAGAGAAAAGTTGGTAGTCTGTGGACGTGGGACTACCGCTAATTTCGAGCCCTGAAAGTAGACCAAAAAATTGCAATTAATACATATAACATTGGTACTGGGGTATTGTAAATTGTTAGATTTACTGTAGCGGTAGCTTTTTCACAATAAGCTAAATTTTGCGATGTTAAAAAGAAAAAAATAAATGCTTGTAGGGGTCATCAAAACTGTCTCATCTTCTAAGAGTCATCAAAATATTTTTAGTGGGTAATAGGCCAAGCCGACTATGACCAGTGAAAGCTCCCTTAATGTGAATTATCGATGATAAATTATTATATCCTATGTTTCTCAAGGCCAAAGGGCTACACGCTTCGTTTACGTCCCCAAACGCATAGCTTTTCGGAGGTTTTCAGGAAAAAAGCTGACAAACTTTGCGTGAAAAAATACGTTTGTTGGCAAAGCTACATATCACATCAAATCAATACTTCTAACCAGCGAACCACGGTTGGCATGAAACACTTCCCTTTACAGAAATAAACCACCGTTTCACTTCATGAGGCAAAGTTAGCCAATGATGCATCATCTGTGCGTGTTTATGAACTGTTTTCCTATATTACGTAGATAATCGAATGACAATTTTTAATGAAATTCACACTTTAGTACCGTGTATCGATGGTGACTACCTTTGTGCCGACGGTATTCATTGTATCAAGCCTTATCTACGTTGTGACGGTGTCAACAACTGCGGTGACATGAGTGATGAAGACAACTGCAACTATTGTGAGTATCGTATGTATGTATGTATGTATGTATGTATGTATGTATGTATGTATGTATGTATGTATGTATGTATGTATGTGTGTTGACACTTTTGTCCTTTTCACTAATAGGCTCTACATAAATTTCTAAATGTAAATAGAAATGAAATAGAGCCAATAGATTTTAGGTCCAACGAACATGAGCTTCTGTACACAATCTGGGGCATAGCTATCAGCTGAGGCATTGTATATTCTTGTTGTGCTCAGATCAATGTGATGAGACTCAATTCCGCTGCCATACCGGAAGTGACTTGGGAATCTGTATAAACGAAGATTTGAGATGTGATCAGTATAAAGACTGTTATGGAGGAGAAGACGAAGATGACTGTGGTAAGCTTAAAATCAAGCATAAAGTTGGGGTCACCGTGCAAATTTTAGTACTAGGGAAACAAATTAGATAACATTTACCGATATCTGAAATTCAAAATGGCCGCCATCTTCGTGTTAACTCTATGGAGAAAAGTAAATTTTTTGAGTTCGAGAAATTAGGACAACTTTTTCCATCAAGGGCTGTAAAATAAGCCCCCGCAAGTGGTAGACCGATAGAGAATTGATAAAGTTTGAACGCTATGTGTTCCCGAGGCGCGTTCTACCATAAGTATATTTAGTTTCTGTTGACTTTGTCCAGCACACGTCTTATCGACCCTTGCAAAAACTCTTCTAAATGAACTAAAATTAAAGTCAGTATTTCATATATGATTGGGAAAGTTTCTTTAAAAGAAACAGATAATGGTAACTGTCGAGAGTGGGTGTGTTTTGGAAATTGATTTTTGCCTTAAAGTATTAGTAATCTAATTCCCAAGTATGCAAAATAATATGAAATTGTTCTATGGTCACTATAAATGAATAAAATGACGTATTCGGAACACACATGTATATTTCGAAGTATTGTGGAGTCTTATCACGAAAATTAATCTAGCGATGAACATAGAAAATATGATAAACACGATTGGAACTTTGATCTTCATATTTTTCAAATTTCTCGAAAGAATTAGGTGTCTTACAGCTGAATGTTGCAATATCACAAATTACTCACAAAAACAAGTGTATAAGTTAAAATGACTAGCAGATGCGCTTACATTTGCAGATTAAACTTACGTAACTTCACACCATCCAATTATCCCAAATTAGTTCCAATCGTGTTGATTATTATCAATGAAGAATGTGCGGGCTTTGTTCAGTGAGTAGATTCGTTTATTTCGATTCACATCTAATGAATTTATTAAAAATTACGTAATTTGCTTGGTACTCCCATGTTCATAGTTTCCGTTAATTACCCTCAGAATGCAACCCAGAGACTACCTTCCAATGCCTCGTATCAAGGGAATGTGTCGACAAGATCGTCGTGTGTGATGACGTATACGACTGCCGTGACGGAAGTGACGAATCCAATACGTGTAGTAAGTCCAATATAAAGGTTTAGGTTCCACTGAATATGTCAGATATTAACCGGTACGTACGTCTCCGAGATTTGCCATGTGAGTGCAAACTTGCCATCCGGGTGTTGCGGTGACAAATTATGGTTAGGGGTTACGGCCAGGGGTTATTATTAGCATTAGCGGGGCATTAGGCTATACCAACATGGCACAGTTTTGCAGCCATGTGGCATTTCTCTCTTGCGCGCGTACTACCCCTATTGATTATGTTGTTACAAGAAATACTAATGATGAAGGGAATGTAGTACATCTCTGAATCTGATTTATTGATTGATTAGTAGATTGATTGATTGATTGAATATAAGTATGTTCGATACTTAATCCGCTGGTTAGTCTATTACTGGATACAGTGGATGTGGTACCGTCCATTATATTTTTGTAAGCATGCCCAGGAAATGATTCAGTTTGATCTGCAGTCGGTCAAATGTCAGCACTTTTATACAGGATTGAGAGACCAGACTTGATTACCTGTCAAAAGGTTTCCTTTCCAGCACTTTTAAAACCATGCCAAGATCTTCTGCAAAATTACGCTAAGAAATTATTCCCATTTCTTGAACTTCATCACAAACAATCATTGCGAAAGTAGCATTAACCTTTTAAGATTATGGCATTGGCGTCTAACTGGTGAGAACAAAACTTAACCACCAATTACAAGGGACAGGCGAGACGTGATCTATCTGCAGCAGTAATGGAGTTTGAACTCAGGGAGTGTACAGCATCTATATTGTGATTGTGTCCGTTATTAGAGCAGTGTATATTTAAATATGACGGTAATATTGATTACCGTCATGAGCACCATTTCGTCGGGCGGGCAACAAATCGCGATCTCTTGTTCTATATCATGCGAGTGGGGCTCTCATCCAATCACAGAAACTAGATAGTAAGTGAGGTGTAGTATATACTTATATTGTAGCCAGTGTAATTACGGCCCTGCCTATCACAACTCTTCTTGCAATAGTTGTATCGACGACATGTAAAGCATAACAAATATCGTATCTTTCCGTTAATATGCCCGGAAAGTAGGATGGGTCGGTCGGGAACTTTTTCATGTTTGTTCGGTGTGATACATCACAATACAGCAAAGTTTTGCATAATCATGCGTACTTATGAAAATGAGAAACAAGTTATAGTCGGAGGGTTTTAAGTATGGTAGGTCGGGTAAAAGATAGATATACTTCTTATTTTGCCTCATTGTTTTTAAAATTAAGAACGGTCTTATTTTGTTTTTTATCTTTTTTTTAAAACGACCTTGGTTGAATATTCTAATTATATTACATGGTATGAATTGACCATGTTAAAACAATGAATGTGTTTGGATCAATAATACAGATAGAAGATTGCGAAGAAAAGTTCGACACCATTGTTCTTTATGCAATTGACTACGCGGAACACATAGCCGAACGCTTCGATGCTGGTCCTAAAGCAAAGCACGAGAGATTGATAGTCGGTAGTCAATATTGAACATACCCGATCATTAGAGCTGTCGTTACCGTTTATAATCTTCTTTCATACTTAGTCTGCTGTTGTGCATCACTGATGTTATATTATGCATCAAGCAAAGGGAAATATTTGTCACCTTGATATAAATTACATTAGTTCCAGATGTCAGTAACGTGGCTCTAGGGAAAGATGCGTGGCATTCTATTGGTGGAGACGAAATAACTCACGTTTCAGAAGGCAATGATGGCAATCCATCCACATGCATTCAGACGCCCCTCACGGAAAGCCAATATTACGTCATCGATCTTGGAAAAAATCATATTGTATATGGATTCACTATAACTCATTTGGAAACTGCAGAGGGTAGGTTTTGATTTGTATTTTGTGAATACGAATATATGCAATATATGCTTGGCTGGAATCCGGCAATCTGATTGGCTTGAGCCGGGGTTTATATTCTCAACAAGAAGATCTGCGCGCCGCGTAACATTTTTGAGCTCGCGTAAATTTCGAACGCCAACTTGAGAGCTCAACGCGGCATCATGTCTATGGCTTCAGATTGATATTGATTGTTAAATTTTAGTCTAGTGCAGCTTGACAAATTAACATATGAAGAGTTTCTGTAAGCAGCGGAGGCTATGTAACAACAATAATGATTACTTCCCGCCAAATATGCTAATTTTCACCCCAGAGGTCTTATATCCGCAACCAAATACCCTAGCTTGCCGTTTATAACCTTTAATTAATTACATGTATGCGTGCATTGATTGATTTATTTATTTTTTATCTATCTATCTATCTATCTATCTATCTATCTATCTATCTATCTATCTATCTATCGTGTCTGTCTGTCAATCTGTCACTATATGTATGTTAGCATTAATATACAATACTATATATCTATATGTAAATTCATGAAAACGCATACACCAACATACACCTGTATTGTGGCTGGCAGGCTTGATCTATGTGTCTGAATGCAAAAATATTTCTAGCTCTCAAACTACCTCACTGAATGTTTTATTTTATTATATACGTCTTTCAAACAATCGGCCACTTACGTATCATCAGTATAACGTTACTTTTGCCGGACCATTTAGAGGTTATCGAGAGGGCAACTTAATCCCTTTCCCTCACAAACGGCCAATTAATAGAGTGACAGGCTTATCTGTACCTTTTTAAAAGCAAAGTGTTAACGTTCCTGACAACCTCAACTTTATAAGATCCTGATGAGAACACATACAAAGATAAGAGCACTAGAAAGTGAAATTGAACATGACTAACAAGCAGCAGATTTGAACATTGTTGTTAGTCGATAATTTCCATGCGATTTTTGATCAGGAGTCACACAGGGCTTGACAAAGGTATAAAAGTGCATGTTCCTTTATATAGCAAAGACCCATGTATAAGTCATTGGCACTTTCAAGTTTGCTAAAGGCATTTGGATCGGTCACGTGGTTTGGCCGCCTTACTGGATTTTGAGAAAATCACAATTTAATGTTTAAAAATCTTCAACGCCAGAACCAACATACCGTTTAAATTAATATTTTACATCTACCACCCTTAGTTTAAGGTCATTTAAGTTTGCGAAAGGCATTGGGATCGGTCACGTGGTTTGGCCGCCATCTTGGATTTTGTGAAAATCAGCATTTTATGTGCAAAAATCTTCTTCTCCAGAACCAACATACCCATTGAGCAGATAGAGCTAAATAAAACGTACAGGTACTTAAACCTAATGTTGTTCAATTCGTGTCTTCATCAGAACGGCTCGAAGGTTTTAATGCTCTTGTCGGAGTTCAGCGGGAAAGATTTTATGAGAACTACCCCTGCATAGAGTCTATCTATTTCGACTACAGCATCACCAGGGCATCCACATTTCAATTTACTTGTCAGCCTTCTCCGCTCGTCGGTCGTTATGCAGGCATTGTATTGGCTGAATTTGAAGACATGGTGCTGTGTGAAGTTGAAGTCATGGCAACAGGTACACATTCAATGGATTCTATGTAGTACTTGATTCTAAACTTGTAACTTATTACAACGACATCCATTCCAATTTTCTCTTTAGCTTCCTTTTTAACTCACCAACAATCCAACGCACTCATCAATTAAACCACAACTCCCCCGTTAATCAATCATTCACTCACTTCACTGAGCCATCATGGCCCATGCTTAAGAGCTCGAGTTCTCGTTGCCCACAGGTTAGAATACTGTACCAACGATCAGCCAACGACACCCAAGTGTCCAGTGTAGCGGAGTTATCATCGAAGAAAAAGTAATTCGCGATTAGAGTGTGATGGCCCTTGAACGAGACATTCAACTCTTCATTACATGATTTGGCAGTGGGTAATGAGTCATCGTACTGTAAATCGGTTTGCTCGACCCTTGGATGACGGAGTCAACGTACAATTATTCCACAGAATCTATCTTGAAAAACTTGGCGATTAAAAAGCCAACGTCGCAGAGTAGCCAATATGCAGATGGCAGTGCAGGTAAAGCTGTTGATGGTGATACATCCAGTGAATACGACGATAGGAGCTGTACTCATACAGAGTATGAATACGAACCGTGGTGGAAAGTTGACCTGGGTGATGTCTACGAAATCTATGAAATCGTCATAACAAACCGAGGTGACTGCTGTGGTAAGCGTAATCTTATATATCTCTCTATTTAGTTCTTTGTGAATGACGTAGGCAAAACCGGTATACATTCACTTAGCTGTAGGTACAGACAGGTAGTTTAATGATGGATTATGGCTAAATAGATAGATAGATATATAGATAGATAGATAGATAGATAGATAGATAGATAGATAGATAGATAGATAGATAGATAGATAGATAGATAGATAGATAGATAGATAGGTGGATAGATAGATAGATGGATGGATGGATGGATGGTTGGATGGATGGTTGGATGGATGGATGGATGGTTGGATGGATGGTTGGATGGATGGATGGATGGATGCGTGTGATTATTTAACAAAGAGGGTCAACGTGTTGCCTTACTGTGTTTCATATAAAGTAACTCGCGTCATCAATGAACAAAGTTAGGTCGAGATTTTTGTCATTTGTCAACTTTTACACGTATCCTTACATGCATGTGCAGACGATCGGTTACTAAATGCGCAGATATACGTCCTGGAAGAAACTGGATTGACAGCGCAAACGTCGTGCGCAGAACCTCTAAATTATGAAGACTTGTCAACCAACCCAGTCACAGTTAACTGCGGTGGAAGAAAACTCGGACGTTATGTTCTCATCAAATTATTGAATACAACGAACTATCTGACACTATGTGAAGTCGAAGTCAAAGGACAGGGTACGTATATTCGCAATGTTAACAATTCCTTTCTATCTCTTCAATCTGTGGTCAACAAATATCGATCTTAGTTTTGATAAGTTATTTGTTGTTAAATTACATACATCATTGAAGCTAGATGTATTGTTATTAATCTGTCTCATTAATATAATAACTGAAGCGTTTGGACATTATTACATATGAACCACATTTTATTTGTACCGAATTGAATGTTCCACTGGTATTCGCGCCGCAGTACACTGCGGTGCAAATACCCAATATGCCATGCACACTCGTAACTAGAACTACTTTTGTTTGTATACATATTGTTGTTTTGAAGCAAATTAGAAATGGTCGTCTGCAAGCCATTCTACCTCGCAAGAGAATCATCCATTGATAAAGAAGATTTCCAAGACGATATCTGTGATAAAGCTTACTGTACATATTAATCTGAGAGAGAAAATATTCCATTTCTGAAAGTTTTGATATATTAAGATGTTACTGTTATTAGTGCAATTCAGTATTTCTTTCCCTCCTGATCGTACCAGCACAGACAGCATACAGTTAAGGCTCGTTCTGGAAATAATAATAGTTCAACTGTGTTCCTTTGTTGCTTTTATTTCTGCCGTATTCGTAAAGAATTATTTAGACATTAACACTGTAAATTAAATACTGAGTAGCCATTTGTTCTTTTCTTTCTCGCCGTGACTTGATAGGGACATGTTCTGCAAATACAAGAACATTCGGAATGTAATCACGTAAGCAAGTTTAACCGATCAAAATTGTGCTTGTGGCACAACTCGCCAATGTGAAGTCAATGATGTAATCGTACAAAAAACCTGATTGCAAAAGAAGGAACTTGGTACATGTCATTCTGCCGAACTTCAGACCTTAAAGCAGGTTGCACTTGGTATCACTTTGTTTTTGTTTTCCTTTTGGCTTTTGTAATTTAGCATATTTCCATGCTCTGTCCGTCGCATTTAAAAAAGGTCGAGCTGAATCAAGAGACGAACAAGCACTTGTGAGCTTAATTTAGACATTTTTAGAACAAAATTCCCGGATTTGCAAAATTTTACTGCGCCTGAGACAGTGCGTAGCGTATTGCACAAGTTCTGGGGCTTCGTTGTCTTTCTATGGGAAATTTTAGTAAATTTTGACAATTTTTTTGGGGTCGCTTAGTAATATCATGGAAATAACAGACTTCGTCCTGACCATTACCATTTATTTATGGCCTCGGGAGAGAGGAAAGCTGTCATTTTTTAAAAGAGTGGAACTTCGAAACAGAGATACTAGAAATTTGACAGAGAGATAAAAATGGGTTCAACATGCAGAAAGCCAGATGCACACAGTGGTATCAATACTGTTGGTTAAAATAACATTTCATCCATCAGTTCTTATCGACAGACTACCCAACGTGGCATTAGGCAAACCAACGATCCAAATATCAACATTTTACGATGCCGTGTCTGACAGAGCCGTAGATGGCAACACGACCCAGGACAACAGTGGTTGCTCATCAACCCAGTGGGAATTTGAACCCTGGTTGCGAGTGGATCTGCAAACAGTTTACAGTGTTTACAGAGTCGAGATAGTGAAGCCAGTTGGTACAGGTAACATGCTACATATGGCAGACATCGTACGCAGGGATTTATTTTAAACTTTATCCACAGCAATATTACTTTGGTCCATTATCGTTAATTACATCGATATAAAGTGTTTCCTCAATTTAACACATGCTTGTGAATGATCTTGAATCTGAGGTTTGTACATTACCGTCAATTTTCGAGAAAATGAAACTAATGTAAACATGAGCTATCTAACGTGAAAAGTGTCGAAATTACAGACTACCAAACGTGTCTATAGGATACAGATTTCGCGTCTGCTCGCATGACTAGCATATTATCCCATGGAAATTGCACTTACGAATATGTCCAGAATGCATTACAATTGATATATTTGACACCGTACGTTTATATATTCTTTTATATATTTATGAATTATTTATTCTTTGTTTGTTTGTATGTATTTTTTGCTTTTTTCGTTGTTTTAAAAGGAGCCCCATAGATCAGGACCAATGGGAGATCCATAGCATCATTCCACAGAAACGTCAGCATAATATGCTGTGTATTTTTTTATTTTTTTCTTCCTCTTGACTGAGTAGCTAACTTTACGTCAGAAGTAGTGCGTGTTGGGTATCGCGCTGATGACTTAGACGTCAAAAACAACACAATGTGTGGATGGCAACTCTCGGACTTTGACTTGGAAAATGAGACCTACGTCATGGACTGCATGATGCCAATCCTCGGAAGATACGTATCGGTTCAACTCGAGGGTATCGATAACGATTTTTCCGTAGAGGGAATCCTCAATTTATGTGAAGTTAAAGTCTTTGCTGAAGGCAAGAACAGCCACGTTTAATTTCGTACACTTAAAAAACAGTAAAACCGTACACACATTAGCCTCTGCAAACATCTAGATAGGATAGGAAAGATAGGATAGGATAGGATAGGATAGGATAGGATAGGATAGGATAGGATAGGATAGGATAGGATAGGATAGGATAGGGTAGGATAGGATAGGAAAGGATAGGATAGGATAGGATAGGATAGGATAGGATAGGATAGGATAGGATAGGGTAGGATAGGATAGGGTAGGATGGGATAGGGTAGGATAGGATAGGATAGGATAGGATAGGATAGGATAGGATAGGATAGGATAGGAAAGGCTAAATAATTTGGGCCTAGTATCCATCTGCATTCACTGGCGTTTTACAATATATACCTTATCAAAAATTGGTATAGCTCACCTTCGTATATTTGGCGCCTCATGTATGGATTCAATATCCCGTTCGGGTAACCTTCAGTTAAGGTACACGACTAAAAATCACCATTAGAAATTTTCATTCTCGACAGATAAATTTACTCTTTTCCTGCTGTATCCAGTGCGCCTTGAAAAGCTTCTTTTCCACAGTATTTGTATTTATAGAAGAGCATTCAGCTTCAAAAAGCACATGGTTAGGTCTCCGCCTCATTATATTCTGAAAGCAAACCACATGCACGTTTGATAATTGTTACCAATGACGCCTCTTCGCCAAGGGGACAAATATTTGGACACTGAAAAAGTTTACAATATTCTTTCGGTGAACCACTTGTTGGTGCTTATTTTGAAGCTTACGGAATATAAATACACTTTTCACTGGCTTAGTTTTGTGGTGGTCGGGAATTTTATTTTCTCATATAGCTACATAACAGGGTTTTTGGTTATTTAGAATTTCTAATATCGGTAAATATTGGGTAATTTGTTTCTCTAGTACAAAACTTTACCCGGTGACCTCCGTTTTTTATTTCTGATTGTGAAAGAGAATTGTTTAATATATGCATAAGGAAAGTTTGAGCAAAAGACAAAATATTTCATAGTTGAGGCATGAGCTACATAAACTCGAACTGTGTTTCCCAAATGTAAGGCAGCATCAATGGCAATATAATTGAACCATCAGATTCCTAGTATGAAGCTGACGAAACAGACTAGTCATTAAATGTTGAAGAAGAATTCCTCTCTGTCATTTGTTTTAACAATCTTGATGTGTTTTCAGAATTTCAGCCAAGTGTTCGCCCACGGTTGAAGTCA
>LD348141.1:429231-442269 GCA_001465055.1 Ptychodera flava
TGCCAGTTTATATACCTGTATTTGTTCAACTGTAGACTGCAAATTGACAACAGCTTTCCTACTTTGCAAGCTTTTCTCTAAGAAATTTGAATTCTTGACAGACGTTAAAAATCGCACAAGGGAACGACAATTAAAAAGGTAGATACGATGGCGATTCCTGAAAGCACCTACAAACAACTGTGTACATAGGCAGTTGTGCGAGAGTGTGGTCAGTTTCGCTAATCGTCTATAAATGAGACAGTACGCATGTACAATGTATCTGTTAGTAGTATTGAGACGAGACACGTTCTACATAGAGGTTTAGTGTGAGAGCACAAAGCAACCAGCATGTGAAGTTATTGCTCCGAATCTACCTAACTCTGCATTGTAACGGGTTACATTCTATGCTTTACAATTTTTCGCCATTGGACTTTCCTAACACGATAACACTGAACATGTTTCAAACCTATGCAAACATTGACTACTTTCAAACTAGCCTATTAATCTAATCAAATTTACATACTGACCTATTCCTCTCGATTCAATAACTGGAATTCTGAATGTCGAGTTTTAACAACGTCACCAGCGAGGCAAAATCTCTTGCCCGTGAAGCATCAAAGTAAACTCAGATGTTACAGCCAAAGTCAGTCGCACATCCTGTCACACGTATGAGCAGCTTTTCACATGTGACGAAGGGCTATTTTTCTACAGGACTTTATTTCCTTAAGGTGTTGTGGCATTTTCTACCCTTCTGAAAGAAGAGTAGCTACAGGTCAATAACAAGGACAACAATTGGCAGATGGGGTACCAAAACGAGTAATGAAGTTTTATTTATTTTTGTAAATCTGCCCCGACTCCGGAACAAGCCAGTACGTGATGTCATCAAATGTGTGAATTCAAATTTATTTGCAACACATTCGATCAAAATATTACATTATCTTCTTTGATATAATAAGTAATAACGACACATTGTGTCAACACAGAATCTATCTGCCTTGCATCATTATTCTAGGACTCCACGTCAAGATAGGCGTCAAAAATTGAGCATATATATTCATGTTTGTCGTTTACGTTCCTGTACATGCAGAACTGTGCGTCTGAAGAGAATGTAATCTTCCCCGGTGGATTCCAGTACATTTCTTTGGAAAGTCGTTCTGGACACTCCTACAAAACGTTGATAGGGCAACAAAGGAATAGAGGTAGCTTTATGCACCGGCATTTATTCAGTCATTTGAGCCACAGGGGTTTACCGAATACACAAACTGTGTGCGTGTTTGTGTACTCTGATAGCAAGATTTCTGGCGAAAAAGGTGTGAATGGACATGAGAAACACTGCTTGTGGATTTTGAGCAGTCTATGTCGGATGTAAAAAAAATAACCTGACAATGCAATGTATTTGCTGCTTAGGTAGTGTCTCAGGAGGCAAAGCAGCTGCTTGGAGAAGATCTGATCAAGTTGTTCATGGTTCTTGCTTCATATTGCAAAAATTGTAAATATCAGGGTCAACCATAACATGAATATAGCTACCATTGGTATTATTCTCCTGCAATACTTAGTTTATGTTTGGAAAACGTAAAATTACAACCCATCTTTGGTAAAAATGACGTATTATATCGGCATTTTGGACTTGCGATGATGTGGAGAAAATTACATTGTTATCATTTTCAATACAAAACGCAAATGTGATTTGTTACGTAATTACTGATAAATATTAGAAAAGTGACGCTCATGATTTTGTAAAATGCTTAGAATTGAGAATCTTTTTTCTATTATTTGGAAAATCTCCAGGATAAACATTACGTATCTCGTTTGAAGAGAAACTATTACGCATGCGCAAGAAGCAATTTCAAATCAACAAATGGCCATAAAATATTTCCACAGTGACTATATAAACGATTTCCTCGACACGTTTTACTCCCAGTAATGCAAAGCTACTCTTTTTCTTCAAAAAGCTATTGGTTGCTTAATTAGTGAATACTTACTTCCATGGTCAGCTCGTTGCATATGGAAACTCCAATATCACCATCATAGTATTATCCATATTGCATTTTAAGCATTCCACAGCAAATGTATCCTTAATCTTTGTTCCCGGAAATCAAAACTTTAAGCGATAGTTTCGACATGGGGATCTTCTGCCAGGGGCCCCTTATATGCTAAATACGAGGAAGAAAATAGGGTGCACGTCATTGCAATGTACGCGCCAGACGATTGTCATTCCTTTGTTGATTAGTGAAATTTATGAGAGAATTGAAACTCGTCTGCTCAAACATGCTGTACAATTTCAAAGTTCATTAATTTTCATACCATAAAAGTCCTAAACTCTTGTTGAAATACGTAATGAAAAATAAGCAAGACATATCAAAGACTCTTTTTCATACATTGACCAACTTGCTATCACTACAACGGCAATTTCAAATAACAAAATGATTCTTCATAAGTATAAAATAATTCTTAAACAGAAACGAGGTCCAGATTCTCGCAGTCACATTTGAAATATAAACAAAACGATAGGTAATGAAAATCATATCTTAAATTAATTACATTCTTCGTCATTAAATAGTGCTTTCATGTTCTCGTATTGTTGTTAGAAATGTTCACGAAACCATATACTGTGAAAAAGTATTTCATATGGATTACATTCACCGTCATCAATTTGAAAAAGCACAATCTGGTAGATAAATCAAGATTCCTTAACAATTCGACACGGTGGTTTCAAGGTGGTACGAGAAATGAGTAGATTAACATACAAGTTGTAACAAACATTTAAAAATGCTAGTCATATACTTTTTGCGAAATAAGATTGTCGTAACGGTCCTAGGATTACCATGAAGGGAAATCTAACCAAGCAATAGAATGTTGAACATTACCAGGTCTAAACTTTCAAGTCCATCTTCCACCACGGCAACAGCTCTGAAAGTTTTACTTTTACCAATATGGGGTCCAAGAACCATGTAGTTCGAAAATGTCTTCATCGGGGTTATATCTTTGATTTTATCGGGCAAGGCCATCAACTCATCAAAGCAGTCGACTCCTGGCGTTGCGACCACATTCCAAATAGCATCATCGTATATTTTCCCGACGAGATGTGTACAAAAATCCATGGCTTAGAATGAAATGGCAGGTCGACACTGTCCTCAGCGAAAGTGACAGCAAAAATGGTTGCGATCGCAATTGTAAACCTCATTTCGTTTCCTAAGTGAGAAGAAAATATTTGTTATAAAAAAGACTGCCGATAGATTTTGAATGGTCAATTTGCAGGGCAAAAATTAACATCACAAGGTGGGCATTTTTGTGTTAAATGTATCTTGGGGGATATTGGGATATCCTTAACAAGGTATTAATATGTAGGGCATATTTGTATAATTGATTGCTATAGATGAACTTTACAAAACATTATTTGTATTAGGGAGGACAAAATCTACCGGGCGTGCTTGCATTGTGTACTTACAAAGTGCAGCGGCTCGAAAGGCATTATCTGATTGGTAAATTGCGATTACGTACAGCAACTGACCGGATCTTAACCGATGGCTATTGTCTAACCTGATTAGCATCTAATTTGACGAAAGCTTCCAAGATACTGCATATTAGCCCACTGTATTCATGAAAAGAAAAAAACTATGAAAAAATAGTCTAGCAATATTGTTATTGATAAGTTGGACGAGTAAATATATATGTCGAACTTCAGTTTCAAAACTAGCACTATAGAAAGGCTACTGATGAAATTGAAGTTAGTGTTTTTCCAATTAAATCAAATGGACCATATGGAAGATGGAAGATCATATTGTCGCCTCTTCACAATTCACAGATGCTTTGCCAAATAGGATTATAAGTATTTTTCCCTCACTCACCTTCGCTTGCACTGCTTTGTTGTGAGCACTGTGTCGTCGCAAAATGAGAAATTTATTAATTCACTCAGACACTGGGGGAGGTCTTGTGTCATTTATTGACTTCTGAAATAAGCGTCATTTTCAAGCAGCCATTCAGAGATCTATCTCTCACATTATGAAATTAACCACCCTAGCACTGCGACGTACATCAAACTATAATGCATGCAATAAAGGCACACATTTTACAATACCTTTACAGCAAATATAGACATGTATTTTAATTTGTATTTAGGGCAAATAAAAGGCAAAAAATAAAACATCTGGCAACAAATAGTCCACTATGTATTTTCTTCTTGTATTGACCTGTATAAGGACTAAAATAATTATGTTATAACTACTAAAAGAAGGTTCGATTTGTCATTACTTGCATTAACAAACCCTCTTTGAATCAATGACTTATCATGTATGTCTGTGTCCTAAATTCATGCATCTAATGTATATATTTCTCATGTTTTTGGTGGCCAAATGTATATAGTGCATTGTGTCTGTATCACGTGTCGACTCTAAAATGTTCTATGTATCACAAATCATGTATAGTCATAAGTATAGCCAAGGGTACACAGGGTATTGCCTCAACTGGAGCGATAGGGTTATAGTTGAGAAAAAAAGCGTCTACTGTCAGATTGTCTTTCTTTAAAACAAAACACAGAATACAGATTAGAGCCTACAAGCAGAACGTGACTTGTCAAGTAAAAATGGTGTGCATAAAAGTTATACTACCCCTAGACACCCAGAGTCAGATAATCTTGTGAGAGATACGATTTTTCGATAGTCAGTTCCATGAAAGCTTACATGCTTTCAATAAAACACCAATAAGATTGGTATGAAGATATCAGTCTAGCTACGGTATCATATCGTCCATGCGTACACCCATCTACAGAGGAGACCCAAAAATCTTTTGATGTTGGATAGGAAAATACACTTTTGGCTCCGAATCACCTTCTTACGAAATATTTGGCATATAACACTCAAGTTCATGTTATCAACAGTCAAGTATATATCGGGTTTTACTCACTCTTTATTGAATTCTTTATTCCCAGTAATATAATAAAAGTGATTACAAAATGACGAAGTGATTACAAGATGCGCACTGAATAATAAATCGTGAGCACAGAATAAATAAGTCGTACGCACGGAATGATGCAATGTAGGCCTAAGTAACGCTCACGAGAAAGGTTATGTTAACTTGGATAAAATGAGGAATATGGATAAAGCGAGGCCTATAGTCACATACATATTATTTGCATATTTGCGAAATTCTACAACTAGGCCATTTTTGCTCTATTCTTTGGCCTTTGACTTGTTATTTTAACAAATGTTTGCTGATTGGCCCTTCGTAGATAATGTCGATGGATGATGCAATGTTAGCAATAATGTTTATGCCATCATCTAGTGACAGACTTTTATCTATGGACTTTTGTCGTCAGCTACTACAAGTTGGGGAAGAGACAGACAAGGCGATGACATTTCTAGGCAAAATAAAGAAAAAGATTCGCCAACAAACACAAGTCAAACCACAGAAACAAGAATCATCATATGAGGAAGTGGTACCTAGTACCTGACAATAACGACCGAAATACCGACAAAATGCCGTTGAGGAACAAGCGAACCACAAAATCGCTTAAAAAGTTGAACTGAGATGGTTCAACTTTGAATACAACCTCCAGTCCTCTAAACAACTATGCAGTATGAAAGGTGGTGGTACCAAAGTCTCTCGGTGGAAATGACAAAGCTGAAGTCTGATCTGCCTGAGTTGGGAAAGGAATTATTTTCCCCTCATGGTAAGCCAGTAAAAGGGGGAGTAAATGAGTGTGATTTGAGAGACAGAGATGGAAACTCTGTCGAGGAGGATTGTAATGTAGGTCAGATGCATGATAGAAGCCGTTTCCGGACTTTGCAACTTTCTATGGCCACAAAGAAAAAAATCAAGTCTGGTGATTATGCAGCTGACCTGGATTGTGCAGTGGCCTCCACATCGACATCTACCACCATGCTAGACACTAACGATGAATTCAACGAAACAGCAAAATGATGAAAAAACGGTAATTCCCGATTGTTACTATGAATTGCCCTGGTTTTAACATGGGTCCGATGAATACCGCTGATGAAGATGTAATCGCCCGTAACACGGAAGATCGTTATGCAAAGGGGTGTGATAACAGTTTAAACACGGGACAGTACGGTAGCATTCAAGGCGTTTTTGTAACTGAAGAAATTAACTTATCTCGACCCATCACTTGAACCGAAGGGCTGCATCAAGAGCTTCCAGATAGAGTGTCATTGCTCGAAAGTTACTGACACACCACTGCAACATTGGAGAATCAATGATGCATTCAGTGACCCGAGTATACTCGATGATAGCATTACTCCAGAAGTATGTGGGAGTCGGTTGCTCGAATAATTGTGAAAGGTTGGCAGCAAGTCTATCATTTCTAAATTGGATTGGCTCCATCCTTAATTTACGAAGTGCTTTTCGGTGACTCAAAAAACCTTCTGGATATATACATGCTTTTGTATTCGAAAGTGAAAGAGAGATTTTAGGGAAAGCGATGGATAATTTTCAGGCAGTTGATGCAGAAGAGCTTGTCGATGTGCTTGACAGCCATCAATGTGGAAAGATGCCAACGGCTGACAACGTTCGCGACATAATCATAGAAATCACGCACAAAGAGCTTGTACAGGAGCCAGCTTTTGTAGCTGATTCCTGGAGACCCATACTACGACCTGTTGCCAGTGAAATGGATGCTGTTACTCTCTCAAGAGTCTAAGATGAAAAAAATGACGTCGAGAAAAGTAATCAAGAAATTATTTTTCCCCGATCCCATGAGTAGCGAAGGGAAAACTGTCGCAAACCACCTTCAGCGATTTTTAGAGAAGTAGACGGCCAATCTCTGAAGTCCTTTCTACGGTTCTGTACCGGTGCCGATATTATACCTGGCAACCCAATCAAAGTGTGCTTCGTAAAACTTAACGTCCAGTAGCACACAATTTGCCAGGCAAGTCGATCACCTCGTCAAAGCAGTCAAGACTGTCCGCAACGACCAGATTCCATATTGCGTCATGTTACACTCTTTTGACCGGGTGTTGACATTCCCATGGCTTCGAATGAATACGTTGAACTGCATGACCGTATACCACAGTGATAAGAGTGGTTAGAACAAAGAAACAACCTCATGCGCTTTCTAAAAATGAGAAATCCTGGCTTCATGTGACGATGGAAATTGGGCAAGTATGGAGTTCTGTCAGACTAAGGTAGACTCGTCGTCATTTTCCTACGTTATGTGATCTGAAGTTTACGTATGCTCTGTTTAAATCCTGTGAATGAATCAAGTTTTAAAGATCTTGGTTTTTGTGAAATACAAAATAAATATTGCTTTCTCTTAGAAATAACAAAGGCAGCAACACACTTTGATTCTAAGTTAGGACACTTGCAATGTGCCCTTGCCCCTTATTTTATGCTTGAATTCGAAAAAAGAATGATTTAAGGTTTCTACGCGGGAGTTTGATTAGAGTAACATGAACACTTTCAGGTTCCGAGTGCATAGTACCTTAATGAGCTTATTACTGCTAAGAATGGAAACAAGTTTACCAGAAGATAAATTCAAAGAAGAAAATACGGTGTCCCAAATCGGGGTTCGAACCTACAACACACGGCATCCAGTCACCTAGCGGAGAAGCAACAGACAGAGCCGCTCGAAATGTTTGTTTGCTGGTGAGATGAACAAATCAGTGCAAATTGATTTCATGGCAAAGAAAAAATACCCAATATTTTTAAATCTGTATAGTAACTTTCTAAAGTTATGGATACTGAAACAAATCGACAAGTAGAAGCATTGCTTTTGTATTGAATGGTACTTTTCGTATCGGAATCGATTAACTCTAAGGCAATTGTTTTTTTGTTTTTTAGTTCGTTTCTCATATAGCACACAGACACACAAACACAGACTCTTGTTTGCATCATAGTTCTTCTTTCCTTTGCCAAATAGCATTATAAATATTTGTCACTCACATTCCAACTTTTGGCCATACACATTTTGACGTGGGCGCTATCCGGTTCAGGCCCCGAAAACCGGATAGTGCCCACGTCTATGAATATTCAGCGTGAACGAGGGCGATAAAACTACAAAGAATGTTTCGGATAAGGCTTGCAGGAACGCAAACAAATTATATCCTCTAAGTCCCAAATTCTACACTTGGCTCTTCTAAGTATTTCTCTGCACTCCCACCTGGTCAGTCCACAAGGATTGGATTTTTCGATAGTTGAGAACGACGACACCAAACGATGAGTCCATTGTCCATTTAGTTGAAACGGATACTAGCAAAAAGTGCATGTTCTGTTGGAAAATACCAAAGTCACCACGTTTGGTCGAAAATGAAATGGAATGCGTTGCGACACACGATAATTTCACAGTCCCTCAAACCACGGCCATACATGAACGCGCTCGCGTATGTCCGTACGCTCTAAGCTGACATTGAATGGTATGCATTACACGTCAGCGACGAGTGCTGCGCTTGCGATCGTGTCGATCGGTACGACGGTATGACATGAATCAATGGTCCAGTTCAAGTGACTTGAATGACTATATACAAAACTGTTTTGATGTTTTCTGCTCTGTTATGGACAAGGGTCTGGCATTCACAGGTGCAGAACATTTCGGCCAAGGGGACATAACACTAAAACAAAACTGACCAACTTCGCCTTTTGTAAGCGCTAGCGTTCCCGGGACAATGATTCGCTCCGCCCGTACCGGGGCCCGTACCTCGATCCCAGCTTTGTACTTAGCCGGGAGTTAACTGTTTTTATCTTTTATCTAACGTAAGCCTAGTGTAGCCATGTGAGATATATATATGGTCCAATTTCGATATGTTGTAGTCTAATTTTGATATGCTGACTTATTTACTATATCAAATCACAGACAAACAGAAAACTCAACTCACTGCTAACATTGCCGGTCAACTTCAAGAATCATGTCTCAATTTTCTCAATTCTCTTCCAATAAACCCGAGACAATTTTACTGACAGTATTACACTGTCACAAACTAGTCTGTTATGATGGACTGTGTATACACTAAAGTTTTCGATTTCATAAACCAGAATTCAGATCTCTCCGTTCAAGAGACGAAGACGGTTTCTCTTACAACTCAACCAACAAGACACAAATTATGATGATCGTTCTTTCTCGTATGTCGCTGTAGCAAGCAGCCATAGCTCTCGTACGTTGCGACGGAATAACTCTTTTTCCATTGCATGACTTGGGGTTTTCCCGTTGCAATCCATATTCGTCCGGGAAAACGAGAGCTACGACTGCACAGATGAATAGACTTTCTAGTCATATTCGGTCAGCATCAAGTACTGAAGTTTTGAAATCTTGACTAATGACCTGCTTCTCTGAGAAAGCATAGTCATGCGACAAGCGCCAGTGAAAATTTTCTTTATGCTTTGTCTGGAAAACTTAGGTGATTTTGCTCAGCTCACTTCTGACGTTGCATATAGTTGCGTTTAGGACCCAATAAACAAAATGTTACACTTGGTGGGGGTGTCCGTGATAAGTGGAACGGCGTTTCTGTCCAATCACTGGCCATGCTTAGTTTAGGCGTCAAATTTAAAATTCGTTGTTATCAGTGCGTACATATTGACACACACACCCACCAACTCATTAAAGCCGCACTTTTCAATCCCAGGTTCTCGCATTAGTGGAGTTCTCCTCCCAGTCAAACACATGGCCAGTACGATGTTTGATTTCTATTACATTAATTACACAAACTGATTTCAATCTTTTGTCACCTTTTGCTAATCCTGCAAATAGAGCTTATATAACCGTTTGATTGACGGTCGGTTCAAATTGCCAACGGTCATTTATTCCCCAGCACCACACTCGAATTTCCTTAAAAAACGTCTTCCAGTCACATTAGAATTTGAATATAACCACAGAGTTCGATCGGCAGCAGCTTCGGGCTGGCCGCTTGGCAGTCTGTCAACGTTTTTGCGTCCGGGGAAAACTAAAAAGTGGCTTTTTTTGGAGCATGTGCCCTCATGTTGCCTGTTTGGTGTCCACTTACACAATGATTGCCGCCATAGGTTGGCACCCTTTTAAAGGGAGGCTCCGCCTTTAAGCTGGCAAAAGCTCTCGCAGAAATTTGTATGGGAAAAAGTTGTCATGCACTTACCTTCGCTGACACTGCTTTGTTGTGAGCACTTCGTCGACGCAAAATCCGAAATCAATTAAACTCAGTTATAAGATCTCATGTCATTTATTGACTTGTGCGAAACAAACTCTATTTTGAAGCAGCCATTCAAAGACCTAGCTCTGAAATTATGCAATTCACCATCCTATCACTGCGACGAACATCAAACTATAATGCATCCAATAAAGGTACACATTTAACACTACATTTACAGCAAATATAGACACGTATTTTAACATGTATATACGGCAAATGAAGGCCAAAAAACATAGTCCACAAGATTATTACTATGTATATCTGCTTCTGTTGACCTGTAGGCCTATAAGGACTTAGTCTATTATATATACGTTATAAATACTTTAAAAAGGTTACAAAATGAACCTCCCTTTAATCAATGATTTACCACGCATTTCTATGTCTAAATTTCATGGATCTCGTGTATTATTTCGTATATGTTTCGGTGACCTAAATGTATCGTGCATTTATTCTATATTTTACATGCACGTGTCGACTCTCAAATGTTGTATGTATCACAAATCATGTATAGTCATAGGTATAGCCTATGGGTACACAGGCTATTGCTTTGACTGGAGCGATAGGGTGATTGTTTGGGAAAAGGGCGTCTACTAACAGATCGTCTATTTTAAAAACAAAACACAGAATACGGATGACAGCCTATACTGAAGCAGAACGTACCTTGTCAAGTAAAAGGTGGCTATTTTGTATGATTGTTCCTTTGGGATTTGTTAACGAAAGTAACCATTAAAGTCATAGATAATAAGGTAGTTGCATATATATTTGATGGATATTTGTCTTGTTATTATTATATTAGCCGAGTGTACACATTGTGGTATGCTTGGTTTGCAACTGCGTAAGCAGGAACGAGACAAATACATAAAACAAACTCCAAGCTACTAGTGGATTAATTGAGCTTTACAAAGATGGTTTGTAGCTACTAGTCGGGTCAAACTTGGCAGAACAGGTATCAATTCTACAGAGACAAAAATTCTTTTGCCCGTCGATTTTGATAGCGACGTTGATGTAGAGTCTGGGGGTAATTTATGCCTCTGTAATGATGATTTCATATCAGGAATTCTGAGAGTATGTTTTAACGATGTAACTAGTAAGGAAAATACCCTGCCACTGCCTGAGCAGCATGCTTTGTGAAACAAAACAGTGGCCAGAACAATTATCTGATTTGTTCTCCGATGTTCAGAACGTTTATGCATTTTTGTATGTACAGTGTACATCAGGCGCAAATTCACGAGCAGTTTTTCGACTCCCTCGTCACCAAAGAAACTCGTATTTGGCCAGAGAGGGCGCTCTCTTTCTTAGCTGTACAACTTGTCTTTCACCCCGTGATGAACTTACTGACAGGCCATAAGCGCCTTGATTTACTATTTTGGCAGACCGATTAGGTGGACGCAACATATATATCTAAAAGTCTTGCTTTGTGAAAGAGATGTGAATGGGCTTTTAAATTGACCGTTTGGCAATAAATATAGACAGAAGAAACCAACATGGAATATATGAATTGAGAGCGTTCGCGACTTCTATCGACCAGTTACCACCACCAACAACGGCGTCGTTTGTTTTTTCTTCGTTCCACTCTTTCTGGAAAGTCAGCGTGTTTCCCGTATAGGAAGTTGAGACATTCTACTACATCACTTAAAGTGGGCATACCGTATTACAACCATCATTGGCTTTAGACAGCCGAACGATTTTCTGAACGTTGTTTAAACTGCCCTCACTTATCAGTTTTCACTGTCTGGGGGTCTAATAAAAGTCAACAAAGAACGCTTTTATAACTGATAACATATATACCTGAGTGTGAGAATGATGATCACGCTGAGGAAATGAATAAGCCTGAGAAGGGGATCAGAGAAATTAGGGTTGGTGATCCTTTGATTCCTGTTCAACACGATTGGAACTAATCAGGGGTAATTGGATTTTCATATTTTTCAAATTTCTCAAAAATGTTAGGTGCCCAATAGTTGAATGTTGCAATACTATAAATTACTCATAAAAACAAGTGTGTAACTTGAAACGAAGAATAGATGGGGTTACATTTGCAGATTAAATCGATATAACTTCACCATCCAATTATCCCAAATTAGTTCCAGTCGTGTTGTTCACTTTCAGGCCAACGGCCTGGGAGCCACGCTCGACTCTAGCGCCTCACAATGAAGCCTCGTGTTGGTCAGATATGCCGTTCGTTTCAGCCATTTTTAGCTCACGTGTTCACACACGTGAGCTACTGTCGCAGCGATGTCTGTATGTGTGACTGTCTGTGTGCTTGATATCTCAAAAACAGCTCATCAGATCATAATCGAATCTGGTATATAGATTTAGTTTGCAAATGGCAAGAACTGATTAGTTTTTGGTGGGTGTGGCTTGCTTACTTTTTGCTCATTTGCATAACTATTTTAGAAAAAATGGATATACATTGAGAACGACTGCACACAATTGGATGAGATTTGCTACAAATCTTGATCACACCAGGATATATCAGCTGCGAAAGATATGAAGGGGTGACATCATGGCTAATTTGCATATTTAATGAACTTTCCTAATTAGGGATATATCTGAATTGACTCGATCGAAATTGACGAAACATTTATTTTTAATCAATGAATTCCTAGTTGCCTCTTTGAGCGCAGTTGAACCCTCCAAATGTATTGAGACCCTTTTGTGCTTGCTTATCTGAGATGGTTCTCACAATACGTCGTAAAGTTGAACGACAAAATAATGTAGTTAGTGATGTGGGTTATTTCTGTGGTACTTGTTAAGAAATGTTTGTTTTATACAAATATGAAATGCTTTTCTGTTAGCATACTTTAACTTTGAGGGGTAATGTACGGGTCCAACTTGTTATGGAGATACCATAGGGGAAAGAAATCAGTCCCATGGGGTGGGGAGAGAGTTTTTTTTGTGCAACGGTTTACCTTATTTGATTTTATTAATTTTGACTGTGATATTTCAAATA
>LD348141.1:444836-460076 GCA_001465055.1 Ptychodera flava
TCTTTATTTGAAATATCACAGTCAAAATTAATAAAATCAAATAAGGTAAACCGTTGCACAAAAAAACCTCCTCCCCACCCCAGGGTCCTTTCATCTGTTCCCTGTGGAGATACTGGTAACATAGTTACGTATTGTGTTTGCTTCACCTTGTGTTTACGCGTTGGTTTTAAGCGAGTAAACCTGCAATCTGATTAAAATCAGATGTAGAGTACGGCGACGTCTTCTTGTGCGTACGCGGTATTCTCTTGCTGTCGCCTCTTGATTAAAATCAGATGTAGAGTACGGCGACGTCTTCTTGTGCGTACGCGGTATTCTCTCGCTGTCGCCGTAGTGAGAGGCGACAGCAAGAGAATACCGCGTACGCACAAGAAGACGTCGCCGTACTCTACATCTGATTTTAATCAGATTGGTAAACCTGATACATGTACATTCAAAGCAGCATTTGTCTATTCAAGTAATCGGTGAACTGTCGTGGATTTGTCCGCAGTCCTCAGTCAAGTCAATTCTATCACGCACTTTGTACTAGACAAGCTTGACTGTCAAATTTGTGAGCGAACCGTACCATGCAAATTGTTGTGAGCACTCTGACATTGCTCAATACGAATTGTGAGAATTGTTGTAATTTTTCTACTTATAATATTTATGTAATATTTACGTTTAGTTTGAGCAATAAATTGTCGGTCTCTGACTAGCTTAGTCTAAGTCTGACTAGTTCGTCGCTGTGTCTTTCCATTATAGCAATGGTACGGATGAATCACACTTCCAGAACTTCGTCGATTTATTCTGTACACAGGTTGATGTATTTTACGTATGCCATCAATACGTCTTGCGTAAGCCTACTTTATGAATTCAGACAATATATGTTAATTGGAAACAGTGACAAACAATACAAAGTAGATGGTTAATTAACAAAAAGAGTGTCAGCTAATCTGCATACAATCTATAAAATATATACGCTTACAATAATTGTCGAAACATCCACAAAGTCATACGCTGATGTCAGCATAGACAGGAAATTTGAGGGGAGACATTACTCATAATGTATGCTGTTTTGCTGGTGGCTGGTCGATTGGAGAGTTTCTCCGGAAGAGTAATTCAGCGAATTCTGTAAGATATGTAAATTATTAATATGTTAAGATGTGTGAATTATTATAGTGGGTCGGATGGGATATGCAATTATAATTTGAGTTGGGAGAGTATAAAGTTGGATAGAAGTTTTGGTATAGCAGTCTTTTATCATCAGCGGTATCTTCTGTAAGCATGGTGTCGATATGTAACTTCTACACGTGAGAACAAAACGGAGTTGCCTTAGAAGACGGTGAGTCTCTACTCTGTTCATGTGAACTAAAATACCACAACAACCCCCCCCCCCCACCAACACACATCTTTCTTCGATTTTTGAAAATCCTTTCAAGATACAGTGCACAGTACAATAAATTACCCACAATGCTGTTTGATTTGTACGAACGACGTTAGTTTTCTTGTAACTTTTTCAGTTCTGTATAAAAGCAATAATGTGAAGTCTCACGATATTTGATAAATTATATTTATTAAAAGTACGTTGAAATATTGAAGTATAAATTTCAAAGAAACCATTAAATAACCATAAAAGTCACATTCTGCAGGTACTACAAATGTCACAGTTTTAGGAAGCAAGTTATGACCAATTGAAGGGGTCATTCTCTGAAAAAAGTTAGCATGTAAATTTCTTTTGTCTTTTCTATTTGGAAAAAATCAATATCCTTTTGTTTCATAAAACAGGTGCAACAGGTCTCCCTACTTTCCATCACGTTATTCTGTATGGCTGAGGACACAATCAGTGGAAAATTTATAAAAATCCTTTCTCTTCTCTCAATCAAGCACAATTTTCTTAATCATTTAAAATGGGAATTGAGAAGAAAGGTGTTTTTAAAAGTACGTTTTCAGAATTTTTCGTGTGACAACTAGTCCAGGAATTTGTCTACACATGGGAGCCATGGTAGACTTTACACGGGAATCTACGTTGGTACAAATCATGATGTATTTTGGGAAATCTCTGGTACTGTGCAGTGGACGCAGAATAATGAGTACTTTTCTGAGGGCCTCTGGCTGATTTTGTATCCCTAAATCTTTCCTAATGACTATGTAGGTAACTGGTAAGAAAGGCGGAACAATGATCTTTACACTTGGCGTTTCTTTTTGGTTTGGAGCTAATTAGATATGTACTCCAGGCCTACAAGTTGGCCAACTTGTGACAGTATTGTTACAGGGGAAAAATGACTGTCAAAATGGTGGTAATCTCAAATTTCACGCGGTAATTTCTTGGTTTCAATTGTAATAAGCTGACTGTGTATGTTGACACATTTCAGGGCGAAAACATTCACTTAATTGAATAAAATAATGAGTGTAAAAGCAAATTTTCCCTTCTTTTCCTAACTAACAAGCAGTTGACAATGAGCTTAGCGGTAAAATCATATCTTTGCAAAATTGTCTATAGAAATGACAGCAAGGGAAGTTATCAACACAGACATAGGGGATGCCGTTATCACAAGTACTCAATTTGTTTACCTCGCCACTGAGGGCGCGGAATCTCAATGTTGCTCAATTTGTCTACCTAATCACCGAGGGCGCAACTTGACCCCTGACAGAGCAGCAGTAGTGGCAGTATGAACTGTGCCAATGATAAGTGCAACCCCCGGATGCAAACACGGTCACTCCACTAAATTTTGGAGCGACTATGAAGAAAAGATATCTTCAGCAAGATTGTTTTATGAGTGGAAAGGATATTGAAATCATGATGCAACTGAACTGCTTGAGTAAAATGCTATTTGAACTAGTTATATGTTAATTGAACTCATTAATCTCAAATTGCACTCAGTATTGATATTAATATTTTGTTTTCTATTCTTTAATGTCTTCTGCCTTTCTGAAAATATCCTTTGCATATTGTTTGCTACACTTTTGTGGAATTATGTATGGATGAAGTTCTTGTTCTACTAGTACCAAAGGCATGCTGGAAAACCAACCACACCACATGGAGTCTATACGTCTGTTAAAATTGCAGTCTGTGATTGTTTATATTTGAATTCTAGTCAGGACTTTAATTTACTTGTAAACAACAACAATGCAATCTACACAAGTACAGGCTGAGTTGACAAGATGAATACTGCGTATTTCAACATACTGTTGGGTGTAGAACAAGAAGCTGTCTGTAGTTGACATTCAAAACAGAAACGGTGAAGTTATCAAAGGATGCGGCTATTGTACATAGTTTTAACAGAGTTGGTGTTTGCACACTTTCTATCTTAACTCCTAATAACATATAAGATGTATTTATAAATTCGACATCATCGACAGACGAATGACACTAAATTATGATCAAAAACATCAAAAGTTCCCCCATGTATAAATGAGCACATGGTGCTTTCAGTTCACTTGTATACTTGCCAAAATTCCCGGCTGAAATGGAGAGGAAAGAAGTTTTCTTTACCTCGCTCATTTTGTCGCTCTGGCCACTGAGGGCGTACTCTTCTAAGCTGGCATTGTCATCTGCTCTGCTAAGGGGTGGACCATTTGATATCCTTGGGGTCTGGAGGATTGATGAGGTAGTATTATTTTTTCACATGATCCATTGTACATTATTTTTTCCCATTCTCCCACCTTTTTTGTTTGTCAAGCCTTACCTGGTTGATTTTTTTTCATTCATTTTTGCAGGCAATCTTTTTATTCGAAAATTTTCAATACCCCCACCCAGGATATCAAATGGTCCATCCCTAATATGCCAGCCATGTCAAAACTGTGGTACTTTGCATTATTTCATCATGTAGCACCAAGGAGAACCGGTAACTATAAAGCAAACAGAAAATTATGAACTTTAACTTGGGGAGGCAAATTAGAAGTAATAAAAAGGGTGATTTTCATTGAAAGATGTGATGATTGTAGTGAAAAGTCATTGACATTGATGAAAAGATTGAATGACCCCTAAATAGGCTAACCTATCAAAATATGTTATCACAAAGTTTGACAATAAACTGAATAGTAGGTTACTTCTCTCCTTATCTTAATTTCAAAGTCGACAACAAACAAATTCTAATGCTGAACAGGGACATGTTGAATAACTTGAAGCATCTAGACACCCAAGAGTGATAACCAACATCAAAACACAAGCTTTTCAGTGAAGCTTTGTGATACAATGATAACAAAAAAATGAAGGAAGTGACCTCTTTTATGAAACATGGTCCAAGTGTAGAATTTTAATGCTAAAAGATATCTGAGGTAAAAGAAATAATTGGCTTGGGAAATAATTGCAAATATCAAAGGAGATACAAATGGACAAGTGCAATAGGAAATTAAGACAGAGTATGAAACACTCCTCTATTCAATTCCAGATTCCTGGAAGCAAATAATCAGTTCAAACACCAAAAATGAAGAAAGCTATCATACTAGTATTCTAGACTTAGAGAACTACTGTCTGACAAAATGTGGTCTCAAAACCAAGTTACTTTATTTGAAATTGGTTAATATGAAAAGGTATAATGTCATAGGTCAAATTGGTCAAAAGTAGGGTGAGAAATTCTTACTCTCACTGACAATTATAAAGCTTCTTTTATGACGTCCTCATTCACCAAGAGTTGCGAACAAGTCTGTGAATGATTTGAAGAAAAAAATCCACAGAGGCCTAGTCACAGGAAGCATGGCCTAAACTTTTAATTTAAGTGATGGGAAATGTCATATTGATTGTAAAGGTGAGACCCTGGAACATATTTGAAGTAAGTAAATATATCAAATTTTGCAGTGATATATTTCATGTCAGTAAATATAATACCAACAACGATACCATTATCAAGAAATTGGCAAGAATAGGAATTGAAAATGACAACAATGGAACAACAGATATAATGCACTTTTAATATCGCTTCCTGTGTAGTATACAATATTTGGAATACAAGGTATTCAGCTGCTCTTGGTTGGATCAAGGTTTACCCTTCAATCCTATGTTATGCAACTTAAATTTATCTGTCTTCATGGATGAATATCTTTAATTTCATTTATATGATGATTAACAAAATTGTTGATTTTATGACAAAGTTTTCAAGCCTTGTAAGAATTGAAGGTAAAGGATGTATCTTTAATACATCCCATAATTATAAAATTTTATTGATTTTTGTCTCTTCTGTCAAGCTAAATAGCTACTCTTTTAGACCAATGATGTGTACTTTCATCTGTTCACCTGACATATTAAATTTGACTTCATTTGTTCTTGATGTTCTGCATTGATGACTGTAAGCTTGCGAAGGTTACTCAATCTGTGTACCTGACCACTGAGGGCGCCCTCCTGACCTGTAACAGGACAGTGTTGTACCTCTGGGCTTTCCTGCGGTAGCATTTCCTCATTCACTTCCTTGTTCATTTCAATGGATTTTACAAGCATATGTCAAGTGAACAAAGCATTTGATTCCATGAAAATAATTCTGATGTTATTTTTTCGGTAGAAATATACAATTCACATGTAACAATTCTAAAGTAATTGAGTAAAAATCAAATTTGAAGGCAAAAAGTGATATGTCTGATCTTTGGAAATTAGTACAAGAGGGACAGTAGCTGTAATTTTTCATTGTCGCTTTTCACAATGTTTGTTTTTTCAAATGTCAACTATAGTTTCTTGCTTTACTCAACGAAACATGTTGAGATAAACATAAACTCAGCTTGTCAAGTCAGCGTGTTCATGTGTAAACTGCATTGTTTGTTGTTAATTCTGGTCGAGGGGCTAGAATTCAATTTTCAAAAATAACATTGCAATAACACGATGCTGGACGAAGAAAATATCGAAATGAAAAAAGGAAGGATATAAATATTTTCCCTTCCTAATCTCTACAAGAAGTAAAATTTCCCTCTTGCGAAGGTTTCCTGGAAAGCATAGTTTGTGATGATTTTGGTCTTGCAGTAGACTGACCTGATGGTGGCATGCATGTAAAAACAGTGATTCATTTATTTTTATTATCAATACAAACAGCATATCCATTGTCTTGGGTTACGATTGCAAATATTGCCTCAATAAGCAATCGTGACTGTCGATCAGTACCTGACACAAGTGTTAAGGTAGTATGCACCTCGAAAGTGAAAGACTTAAACTTTTGCTCTAACTTTCCTCAGGGAATCTTTCAATCATTCTCTTTCCAAATCAAGAATAAAACTAGGGGGTCACCGTGAAAATTTTGGTACTAGGGAAACAAATTAACCAAGATTTACCGACATTAGAAATTGAAAATGGCCGCCGTCCCTGTGTTAACTCTATGGAGAAAAATAAGAATATTCGAATTTTGAAAAACTAAGCCCGTGAAAAGTTTTCTTTCACCAGGAGCTTTAAAATGAACCCCCACATGTGGTATATCAGAAGAGAATTGTAAAAGTTTGAGAGTCCGAATGTCTGTCCCCGAGGTGTGTTCTACCTTAAGGGGTTAGTTTGTGGATATGATCAACGATTGCACACGTCACGTGGATTTAGAAACTGAGGCTCATGCAGAAGGGGAATTGCCTAAATACAAAGTATATCTTATGGTTAGTTTTTCCTGAAAAGTAGCTGTTTGAACAATTTGACATTTGCACCTCAATTTCACAATGTTTGAAACAATCCTGTTCACTTGACGTAATATAAAGCATGGCACTATTTCATATTTTCCAGATTTCTTGTCCTAATTGACCAACGGGTGTAGCAAATACTCTTTTGTATAAATACACACTTATGTACACATGCTTTTTCTGCCATACACACATACACACATGCACGTACGCGCACGCACGCACGCACACACACATATATATATATATATAGAGAGAGAGAGAGAGAGAGAGAGAGAGAGAGAGAGAGATGTGAAAAGGTCACAGCAAAAGAAATATTATTTATATAGTCCCTGCAGCTAGACCGCTGGTGTGGCTTCCTTGCCAGTGTTAACTGGGCGTCTGTGAGCACTGTTTACAAAGCTGACTTTGTTTGTGGTCAAATTTATACAAGGACCACTAAATACACTTTCGTGTAAGCGTGGTCAAATGACGTCAATTGTACCTGTTGTCAATATGCAAATACCGCTGCCTGGCTCGGGTGCGAAGAGGCCCCCTGATCATCAGGTATGAAAAAGGAGTCAAATTTCGCCCTTCGCGCACATCTTTCCGAACTGACGCAATATGCAATCCATAGACAGGTCCTCTGGCTGAGTTTTTGAAGGGAAAAAATAAAAAACTTTGGACATCATGTGGTAGGCCCTTGAAAAGCAAACTCAAACTCACCTTTGATATGTCTTTTTATAGGTATGATGAGCATTTAAATTTTAGCTATATTCTGTTTTGTTTTTTTCCTTTTTTTACCATAACTTTTAAAATTGTTTGTCTAGTTCTTTCCTTTAGCATATTGAGATTATTTGTAAATGTTATGTGCCATTTAAGAAAGATTAAGATTAAGAGTAAATAACACCTCTAGATTGACAGTAACCTTAAAATGAACTTTCTGTAACCTGGGTTATTTTTGAGACTATATTTTGACTTGAGTGTGTAAACGTAGAAGACAATGTAGATACCCCAAGAGACAAACAAGAGTGTCTTCTTTGAACCCTGTGGCCACTTATACTGATTCACCAGACAGGTGGTTGTCCATTATATCCACGTTTTTTGTGTGAAACATCATTGCTGTTCCACCTTTAGAGAAGAAATCATTGCTTGCCTAAGGGTACTTTTGATAGTGAATAATACAAAAGTACCACCTAAGATAATGTTGTTCATCACTACTTCAGCATTGACCCGGCAATATTCTGAATCCTTGTCTAAACTTGTTCTGGTGAAATATCACTTATAAGCTTTAGAACTTGGTTTGTAGGCATATAGCGTTATCTAAATGGATACAGTACCATATTACACAGAAGAATTTATTGTTCAACATGCTTCAATAGTGGAGAAATCTATTTTTTTTTTCCAAACCTTATTTGTGTGAGATATCATAGGTAAAAGATGGAATTTGCCAAAACTCTGCTAAATTTCATTGTGTCACTCCAATTAATGAACAGTGGACATATAAACGATATTTGTCAATCAATCAAAGCAGGCCTTATAGGATGTGTTAGTTCAAAAATGTTAGCAACCACAGACCACAGCTCAAAAGACAAGTGCTGCCACAACTCTGGACTCTATATGATCCATAGTTACTTTCAATGCAGCAGTTAGCCGACCTTGATGGAGCGGAGGAACCCCCCCTCCTATACCAAGTCCAGTGATTTTTGGCAGTGATACAGGTAGAATTAAACAAGGGTGGCCAAAGAGTTATGATGTTCATTCAATAAGTTTTACCACAACAGACTTGGGCAATTGAAATCACTTTCCTTTAGTCTAGTTTTACTCCCAGGGTTTAATCAGCATTATTTTTTTTTTGTTTAAATTATTTATCAATATGTCAAACAATTTGCACAAACATACTGAGAGTACAATTATTACTGTAAAATTCAAAAAATTATATTCAGAAACCATGGAAGCAAGTAAACAGATGGTCTGGCATGGTCTGACCTCATTTCTCAAAATTTAAATGTAATGAAAAAATGTTTGGTGAACGATTTTTTAAAGATAAATTTATTCAAACAAAATAGTGAATGAAACAAATTTTAAACTACATAACTGTGAATGTGAGGAGCGAATGAACAAAATCCAAGCAAATAATCACAGTATGCTGGTATGATGGGGTGAACAATTGTGTTAGATTTTCATGAAGGGTGCCAACTATGTTGGAAATTCAATTTAATTTTGTTTTTACTTAAAAAAAGACCAGGAATCGCTTCAAAATCTGGGACAAAACAATAATTAAAATATCAGTTAGATATCGCAAAGGATAATATAACAGAAGAGGGTACAGATTACAAAAATTATGTTAACAATGGTTTGCAGCACATGTGAACTTGACGGCAATTCTCTAAAGGAAATGTTTTCTCTTCATGGGGTTGATTGAGAGGCAAACAGGTGTTTTTCCAAAAGAACTGACGGACAATTTAAGGCAATTTTGAAATTCCAATACACCTTTTCCCGGTTATCCCACAATGTATTGCAGTGACTTTATCAAACACCATATCTAAGCTCAAAAAAGCGAAAACATGCTGATTTGTTTTGTACAACAGATTGTTATAGAAGAATGACACAAATTTGCGATACCAAATAATGCCCCGTGTATAATCTAACCATCAGCGACGAAAATATAGGTCAGCTGGGGTGTAATCTGCCATAGAGTTCTATGAGTAACGTACCCTGCGTGTACCCTACGGCTAAAAAGAACTTTAGATGAGCCAGAATAGTACACGTGTATTCTCGACCGCGGAGTGACGTCAGTAGGTGAATCGCATAGGCTTACACCAATCGACGAAACAAAATGAATATAATTTTTTCTCGATTTTATTTTTTTGCCATGGAGATTCATTATAACTGACAGAGTGGCATCTTCAAGTTGTTTCCCTTTTTCAAATACATCTTATAACTTAAATTACTAATACATAGTAAAAGGTTCGTGGTTTGACAACTGTCTCCCAAAATTGTTCTCAAATTCCAGGTATTTCGAGGTATCAAAAACGGAGCTGCATCTTTCTTTTCACATTCTGTTGGCAGGATTCCAAATGTCGACAACGCTGTTGGCGATCCAATCGAAAAAGCCAAACTGAAAAGTAACACGTTCGCGCGTACCGGACCAATTCACACCGTTGGGGCGCCCCCCGTCCCTGAGAGTCCAGTTTTTAACTCTCTGGGGGACGTTGGCTCAGAGTCCCATATTTTACAGTGCGGGATGTCCCTCAGGGTGCCATAAATTGCAGTTTGCTTGTCCCACACTTTGTCCCTCAGTCCTCCGTTTTTGATACCTCGAAATACCTCCAAGTACCAGATAAGAGAAGTATGCAGTTTTTTTGTCCTTACATTTCCTGTACAAATGAGAACTTAATGGTGAACAAATAAGACACTAAAAATTAATGGTTTTTACAAAAAATGACAAAAATTGCTCCAAAACAGTAATATTTTATCGTAATTTCAACAATTAGAAGGGTAAGACCCTTGCAAACACTCAATCCAAATTTGAGAGCAATTGGGCTAGCGGTTTCAGAGAAGAAGAAATTTTACTTAAAATGAGAAAATCAACCAAAAAAATTCAGCAAAAATACAAAATTTGAGATATCTTCACGATATTCATAAAACTGATTTTGATCAACGTTAGAAACCTGTATACCAAATATCAAAGCTATCAGATTAGTAGTTTTTGAATAAAAAAAATTTTGACCAAAAATTCGGAAAATTGCCCCAAAATTACAAATATAAAAATTTCAATTCAATTTGTATAAACATGACTGAGGTCATCCTGAGGAACATGTATACCAACTTTCAAAGCAATCAGGTGATCGGTTTCAGAGAAAAACATTTTTTGACTGAAAACTGAAAAAATTACCCCAAAAATAGAAACATGCAAATTTCATCCCAAATTTTCAATATCTAATTTAAAATACCTAAAGGAACCTGCACACCAAGTTTCAACCCTATCTAACCAACATTTACAGAGTTTTAGCAATGTGCAGGGTTTTTCCTTTTTTCCCCTCATTTGCATATTTTTGATACTGACAAGTTCATTTTAACAAATTCACATCTACACCCTTAGGTGCACCTGTACACCAAATACTAAGACAGTAGGTGCTGCGGTTTAGGTGTTTTTGATGTGGACGGACATACATGCATACATAAATACATACATACATACCTACGTACATACATACGTACATACATACAGACATGCAAATCGGATGCAAATGAACAGATTCAGCTTATGTGATTACCTCACATTGGTATACCAAATGTGAGCTAAAAAATGCAATTTTTTTCTCTTGCAAGATTCTTGCAATTTCACGCACTCCTTTTGCCCAAGCCAAATTCTATTGACAGGACAAATTATCAAACAAAATGGTATTTTTTATAGAACTTAACTTTTTCTTTAGAGAGTCGTAGAAGTAATATCGTTTATCTTAATTAGCTTCCGGTCATATATAACATTTTCTATCAGGGAATTTGACTTCGATTTCTCTGTTCTGACGATCGTGTTCGACACTGATGCTCTTGCATCAAATACCTGATGTATGTGCCCTTGTCACTCACCCTTATTTGGCACGAGAAGGAAATTTGCCGAATGAAATCAACAAACTAAGCCATCACTTTTTGAAGGTTCTATGCACCAAGTAATTTTCATTTATTCCAAATGCACCTTAATATGCTAACTATGACATGGAAAATCTGAATTATACTTGAATCAGTGTGAATACAGTCCAATGTGACCACACTATATCAGTTGGTTGAGTCAGCCCAACCTTTAGGTAAAATTAGGGTGACAATTATTGAATTCACTCTTGTTTGTAGCTCTCCATGTCTCCATTCAGATTTTGTAAAATTAGTAGAATTATGGCATTATGCACATATATGTAAAGAGGTGAGACCAATTTTGATTAATTTTGATTCAAAGTCTGCTTTCTTTAAAACTGCTGGTAGAATTGATTTCAAATTTGACCTACAGGTTGGCAAGACCTATGTCAAATTCCATCAAGTTTTGATGGACCTTTTCAGTCAATTTTGTCTTTAGAGTTTTGCCATTGTCATGATCACTTTTGTTTATATGGCTATTTTAAATCTTCTTTATTCACCAGGTCTTCATCCAGAGTGTACCTGGAAAGTATCAGAAATGACAGAAAATATGTCACTATGGAAATATCTCGCTTCTATAGTCACAAACTGATCTGAAAAGTATTATCCCCTGTTTTCCATGAGTTATCTTTAAATAAGACCCATTAAAGACTGAAAAAGTGTATAACACTGTCATAAGTGACAAAAGTGTAAATTCAAACATTTTAACATCATTTTAGATTTCCTGCCATTTTCAAAACCTATAGTCATGTGTCAAAGAAAATAAAGATTACAACAACAAAATATTGGTCATCGTGTGTTGTGCATTCAAGTAAATGGCATTATTGTAATACTGCAATTTTTTGTACTTCTTCGTTGGCTGCCATTTTATGAGTGTGGCACCCATTTATTATTTAACTTAGTAAAATGCATAGGCATGGTCCAAATCAGCGAACAGTGATACTTCTATACATGTCCTTCAGTTAGCTCATTTACATGAACCAACTTTGGTTGGAAAATAAAATCATGAAAATAATGCATAAAATTTGCAGCGATTGGGTAACCTGGGTTACTTTAAACACTATATTTTGAGTTGAGTGCTTAAAAGTAGAACACAATGTAGATACCCCAGAGGACAAACAAGAGTGTCTTCTTTTGAACCCTGTTGACACAATGATACTGAGTTCATCAAACAGGTGGTTTCCATACACATCAATGTTTTTTAGTGTAAGACATCAGTGATGTTCCTCTTTATAGAAGAAATCATTGCTTGCCAGAGGGTGCTTTTAATAGTGAATTATACAAAAGAACCGCCTGAGATTATGTTGTCCACCATTATTTCAGTATTAATCTGGCCTAAACTTGCTCTGGTGAAATACCACTAAAAAACTTTATAATTTGGTTTATAGGCATCTACAGTGATCTCAATGAATACACTTTTAGGACAGAACCCCCAAGGCCAATCAAGTTTGTATTCTGTAATATTTGAGATTTACCATTGTTTTATTATTTTTGATAGCTTCATTACTGACATTTAAAAACACTAAATTGATTTTCATCTGATACTTTACATTGAGGGACAAACACTCTACCAATGTTTAGTTACAATCAGATCTTGGCAATTTACCATTTTCATGAGTGACATTGATGATACTTAACCAGTCAATATTCGACACAAGTTATTGTGTTATCTGGTTTCCAATCTATCATGACTTCCCTCACAAAAAAATTGTTTCTCATCTTTTTACAGAAGTGTAGAATTTGTTTAGCTATATTACATATAACGTCTGTTTACTCTCAGCCTGGGTTTCCAGATTTTTTGAAAAGACATGATATACTCTTGCCGTGTGTTTATGCAAAAAATTTTCAATATCAATAAATAAACAAACCCTGATTAAACCGTCATTTTCAAGTATTGCCGCCTGTGCGAACGTTTTTGTGCACTGCAGATGTGGTCTCTACAGGATGGAATTGTAGCCCTACAGGTCGGCAATACACGGCCAACACAGCAGAAAAAGCCGGCGCATGGCCCGCGGGCTACAATTATTGCAGCTACCTTGTATGTGGTGTACAGGTATACCCAGGGGTATTGAGATGTGCTGTTACATGTTAGCGTCAAAAATATTCAAATGAGATAAAACATGGTAAAATTCGGCAAATTGCTAAGTTCTGCAACCACACACAAAATTTGGTTGAAAACTTGATGTGCAGGTTTCTTAAGGTGGTTGGAAAGGCTAGAGCGTCAGTTATAAATTTCAACAAAACTATTAAAATATAAAAGTAGTCAACATTCTCTGTGGAATAAAAAAAAACTAGACATTTGGGCACAAAGGCATTGCAGAGTTATAGCCTGTTAAAACTTCTGAAAAACTGACCAAATAAGAAGAAGTTGGGGAGTCCTTAGTGTATTAACTATGGTAGAGGTCCCCTAGCTTTTAATAAAATGTTTGAAAAGGGAAAGTCATTGTTTGCTATTTTTCAGGAAAGTTTGACAAGGCGGTGCTGGCATTCAGAGTGAGTGACTGCTATTGTAAATGCATGTTTAGATTCTTTGAGTGTCAAAGAGGTGTCAAAAGTGAGATTAACCAAAAAACCTGCTCTATGAGTATGACTTCAAACGAGGGGTGCAAATATGGCTTGTTTTCAACATTTTTGACAGAATAACAGTTTTCCTACATAATTATATACCAATTTAATCCAACTTTGAAATGAGATATGGACATGGAATTTTTACAGCCTATTAACAAGGTTACAGATAAGATTTGTACGGCACAATTTTCCTGTATTTGAAGTACTTTTAAAAAATCACATTTTGAAATTTGAAAGAATTTTTCATAATTTTTTGATATATAAACCCATGTAAAATCATAAAAACAAATTTTATTTACAAATCCTGCCATACAAATCTTACAATAAATAGTGTCAACATATTTATAACTAATTTGGTAATATTAATACTATCAAATTATTATTAAATTAAAATATGTAAAAAAATATGAAAACTAAATTTTAATATTTACTGGTGTCATATTTCAAAATCATGGCTGCAAATATACAATTTTTACATTCTTCGGAGAAAGTAATAACAAAGAGACTTATCCTGAAAATTTGATCTAAATATCTTGATTCTAACACTTGAAACTTGACATTAACTCTGAGAAAAGAATTGGTGCAAAAATAGCCTTTCCAACCACCTCAAGCTGACTTTAATTAGATATATGTTCAAACTTAGGTGAAATTTTCATATTTGTCTTTTGGGGGCAATTTTTTTCCATTTTTGGTCTTGTCTGATTGCTTTGGAATGTGGTCTGCATGATCCTAGGGGCAACTGAGGTTGATCGTGTTAAAATTGTGGTGAAATTTTTGTGTTTGTTTTTGGGGCAATTTTTGCCATTTTGATCAAAAAATCATTCTCTCTGAAATCGCCCATCTTATTGCTTAGAAACTTGGTATGCATGTTCCAAGGGGTAAACTTTTACCCTAGGAGATAGGTGGCTTTAATCAGAATTTTAGGTGAGGAAGGTTTGAAAAGTCCATTCTATGTAAAAAACGGCGCTGATTCCAAAAAAAGCAGTCTTATTGACCCAACTCAAGACAAAATTGCCATTTTGGCCACTTTTTCCTCAAAAAATGGTCATTTTTGGTCAAAAACTGAAAATCAATTGTTTTTTTTCACATTTGGAGATCAAATGATGTATGAAAAGTTCATTCCATGTAAAAATGGGTGCTGATTTCACAAAAAGTAGTCTTATTTACCTAACTCAAGACAAAATTGCCATTTTGGCCACTTTTCCCTCAAAAAATAGTTATTTTTAGACAAAAAAACTAAAAACGATTCGTTTTCTTCACGTTTGGAGATAAAACCATGTCTGGAAACTCTGTTCCATGTAAAATTGGTGCTGATTTCAAAACAGACAGTCTTATTGACATAACTTAAGACAAAATTGCCATTTTGGCCACTTTTCCCTCAAAAATGGTCAATTTTTAGACAAAAATAACTTTACATGATTTCGTTTTTTCACATTTGGAAATAAAATGATGCATGGAAAGTCCCTTCCATGTAAAAATTGGTGCTGATTTCAAAGAAGG
>LD348141.1:460800-490438 GCA_001465055.1 Ptychodera flava
TTCTGAAATAGTCATTTTTGTGTTTATGCGACTTGGTAATTTTATTACCTTAAATGATTTGGATTATTGGTTTTGTTTTGACGTTATATTAGATACTCCACCTCTGCATTTGATTGAAGGTGCATCAAAATGTGTTCGAATGCACTTGACATTATGAAACTCACAGGCTAAGGCCCATAGAAGCTATTAAATGTCTATGCTTACTCTGTTTTGCCACATCTAACCAAATGTGATCAAAATCACACACTTTTTCTTTAAAGTGTTCTTATTCAGTTTACATGCTGTGATAAATACCAAATGCAAGGAACTTTAAATTCATGCAGTCTTTAGAGTATGTGTAAAAATTCCATTGTCTTTTATCAATTATCTGTGATCCCTGTATAATTATCAGGTCAAATATTGACCTTTTGTAAAGGTATTTAACTTTTAGTCATTTGGTGTGAATTTTCATTGAAAAATCTGCTATGGGAGAGATGTATGCAAATTGTGACCTAGGTGCTTCTTATAAAAATTTTACAAAATTGAAAATACTGGAAGATTGAAATATTACATCAACTAACATTTTTCATCTCTGAAACCTTGTGCATCATTATGGCAAATTTCAAAATAAATATTTCCATTTATTCACAATTTTTTTTATTTGTATTGAGAATCTTTACTGTTCAAAGTTTTAATATTGTTATTCTACGATGAGGATGTAAATATTTCAATCACTGCATGAACTTGAATGGTTTTACATTTATTGTAAGTGGTCTTCATGAAAAACTGACTTTTCATCGTAGCTTTGTGGAAAATCAAGAATGGTGAATACATCTTGGCCCCCCATTCAATTCAATAGTATGACAGTATCCTCAGTGTAAACAAAAGTACCAACATAAAATTTTGATACTTTCCAGTATTTTTGCTCTTTGTCAACTCCAATCTCTTGTTATACATCTTATCATATTAAAATATTCAGTATTCAGCTTATCAACACAATCTATATATACTGTGTTTATATTGCTCTCAGTTGCATTTCAGTCCAGCTGTAAATTAAACTGTCAATACATCACTTCTTGGTCTTTTGGCCAGGGGTCCGTATATCTTTCTTTCATTAATTTGACTTTGTTTGTGTCCCTTCTATTCACTGTCTGTTCTGTGCTGTTTTGTGTCTATGTTTACAACTATTGTCTTACAAATTGCGATTATTATACAATAGCACTAAGTCTTTCTTTTGTCTGAACTTTTTCGATACATTGTAGAGGGTAACTTTTTTCCTTGCATTTTTTGATGTCCAAAATACTGACCTTTTTACTACATTGTTTTGTAACAGACAAAGTGTAATCTTAATAACTAGCTACTCAGCTTTGACCGACTAACCCGAGTCCATCCTTAGCCAGATGAGTATCATTACTGAGTGACAATTATTTGGTGCTAGTATATTGGTGCTAGTGCTATTTTGCATTGTGTATATATTCAAAAATTCAGTTTTTACATTCTATTGCCATCATATTGGTATTGCGTACAAAGGCAGACAGTGTGTGTTTCAACCAGTGGCAGATGCATATTGAGTTTATAATCTTTACCACCTACACATTAATTCTACCTTGCTTTGTCAAATGTAGACTGCCAGGCCAATATACCGTCTGGTAATTCAATAAATTGTTTGACTAACATCATGCAAAATTGTCAAAATGAAGTACTCAGTTCAGTATACCAGCAGAGACTATTTCAATGCAGGGAGAAGATTATTACATTCCATGTCCAGTTTTACCATGCTTTTTATTGTGTAGAGAAAATAAAATACAATTTTATAATTAGAAAAGCGGAGTTTTGTCATTATTTTCTTGTGATATGCCTGAAGAAAGAAGTGTGCTTTTGAAAATGGAATTGAGCTCACCAACTCAAATTATATTTCCAATTATGACACACCAAAATTTAAGATACAGAACTACATTTGTCAAAATGAGTAATATCTCTGTTTTTAGCTCATATTTGGTATGTACATGTATATAAATACCAAAAACAGCTTATACATGTATGGTGAGTCGGTAGCATCTGTCTGTATGTATATGTATGTACGGATGTATGTCAGTCACATGATCTCAGTATTTGGTGTACAGGTAGACCTAGGGATTGACATGTGACATTGTTCAAATGAACATGTCAGTGTCAAAAATATGCAAATGAGGTAAGAAAAAGGGGAAATCCTGCGAATGTAGTCATTTCCTGTCATTGTTCATGAACTGTTACATATTAGCAGACCTAGTCTCAAACTTAGAGGGACTGTGTTGAAACATTCCTCTGCTATGCATGTTGCTAAAGTTGACCTCCTTTAACTAAAGTTTAAGACCTTATTTACTTTTGTCACACTTGTTTTTCTGGTTTAAATTTCTTGAATGGACCGATTCAGACCAAATATGAGCACACTGTCCTTAACGGTATTTTTATGAACCTACTATAACCATCATGAGTATTTTTCAGTTTAAAAAATTATCAAAAAAAGGGTAAACAACTTACACAAGTGTTCTGAGTTGGTGATCAATTGCCAACAAGGAAAGCAAACTTAACCGGTCAAACTTCATCCCGACCAACCAGCAGAAATGGTTTGGCAGGACAGAGCTCCCCATGTATGTCATTAATAAAAAACTATTGAAGGATCACATGAGTGCCTGAAACTCATATACAAAACACAATTCATGTGCTTTCATCTTCATTGTAAGTTCCTCTGTGATCCTACATTAAAATTGGCACACACCCTGGAAGTTCTCCCCAGAATGAATAAATGGTAGAGCATCTCACTCTATATTTAGAGATCTTCCAGGCACATCTGTAAAAATATTCCCCATTACACCTTACACTAGGCTTCCTTCTTTCCATGCTACACATCAACTTTGAAGTGAGCTCAGAATCATTCCTTTCTTTCTTTTTCCCAAACAGACTAAAGTAATTGATTTCCCACACTAGCCAGAAAGTAATAGCTTAATTTTCCATATTAACACATTCAGTGACATAAATCCTTTTGACAATCATCAGATCAGTTAGCTTGAGGATGTACTGATTATTTTTTTGTGGTGGTCCATCTACTGAAATTTTGAGCTGGCGATAAAATTAGTGCCCCAGTGGTGTCTTTACAGATATTCAGGTTCATTGCTATGCAACTGTCAATGGTTACTCCCTATTTTACCACATAATACTACATCTATCTTTCACAACAGTCTGCTTTTGGGCACGAGCAAACCATGATCTTTGCAAAAATATTTCAAATCAAAGCTGAAGCCAAACAAACATCAGTACACTGGTTACAAAGCTCAAAGATTGGCAGGCAATCACCCAAACTATCCCCTCCCCCTTTCCCAATTTTCACTTTTAAAATTTACAGTTTGAAATAAAGCAATTATCCATCACTGTAATCATTCAAATCTTTGTGATCTGACAGCAGTCCACATACCATAGTCTCAAAATACATGTGTTAGCACAAAATGCAACGGCAGTGCTATTTATATGGCTGTCGGGGGTAATGAATGATACAACAGAAATATTTGCATCACAGAGATTATTTAAATAGATATATAAATTAACTGCAGTGAACACAGCTGATAATGTAACCTTTACTTTTTACCTGAAAAAATGTAATGTGAAAGCCCATTTCCCTTCTGAGGGTAGAATTCAGAGAAAAACCAGAAAAGAATAGGAAGATAGTTTGAGGTCAACAAATTTCAAGAGTTACAGCTAGTGGGGCTTTAATAATTGTTAGTTGCCTATTGAGTCTAGGCTATATCTAGTCTTCTTATACTATGAATCTGTAACATCAACTGTACTTTGGTATATGGCATACAGATCAACTTTAAACATCACATGGATTAGAATTCTGAAAGTACCGTAAAACAAAGAAAAGAGATTTGTTAAGATCAGAAATTAACAATGATAACTGGTTGTATAACGAACAAAAACACAAGGGTTTTGTACATGTTACTGATACCCTCGATGAAAATATTTTTTAAATGTCAATAACATTCTAGTGAAAAGCATTCTGTACCAGGTATTAGCATGAATCTAGTGATTTTTGACAGTGATAGAATCAATTTTGTATTGTGTAATATCTCAAATCATAATCCTAATTTTTATTGCTGAGCACTGCTGGCTTTAAAAATTCTAACACACTGATCATCTGACACTTTACACAGAGGAACAACACTCTACCAATAATGTTTTATAGTTACGATCGGATCTTGGCATTTACCATTTTTGTGAGTGATATCGATGATATACTAATGGTTGTTTAATATGCCACAGAAGTTATTTTGTTGACTTAGTTTCAAATTTATTATTAATTCCCTGATAACAAATTGTTTCTCATTTCCATATAGTTGTATATAGGTTAGTTTGTTTAGATGTACATGTATTGCATGAAACCTGCCATCAGATATGATGAAAATGCATTTATTCAAAATATTATCCTATCATAAAACCTGCCTTCGAAACTCTGTGAATCCATAGAAATATCTATCTAAAACACAAGCTGAGTATTATTACTTTACATTTTTTTTATTTCTTGTGAGATATAAGAATTTTGATGTTAATCTATTCATTTTTTCCAAAATAACATGGAAGACAATTTAAATCGCAAAATCATAACTCTAAAATCTAGTTTATTCCCATGGTTTCATAAGCATTAATATTTGTATCTTATTCATTGATAATATTTTGTATGAATACATGTTAAGAGTACATTATGTCTGTAAATAAGCTATGCATGAAGCCAGTTAACAGATGTCTTAATTGGCCTGACCTCTTTTCACATAAATGCGAGATGTATGCTAGCCTTTTCTATGACAGTGCTGTCCTTTTTCTTTCTTGACACCTGAACAAGATACAAAAGGGGGACCTGGAAAAGCTATAGAGAAATTAACCAAGTGAACAGTGGGGTAGTGTACATATCTAAGGTTTACCTTCTGCATATTACTGAAATGACGAAGTGACATGCTTGTTTGGATATTGTCAACCGATAGGAAGCTTTCATTAAATATCATCAATCAGCCAATTGTTTTTCAATGTGATTTAGACGGTCTTTGAATAGCTGTTGTCATTGCATGCTGTGCATTCAATGCATCAGTACTGAGTGAAAATGTAATGTTAACTAACAATAGGTTTGACCTGAGATGACCTTAGCTAGATGACCTTGCGTGTGGGGATACAATCCCACAACTCTTTGCAGGACATTGAAGTGGAAATTGGTTGACCTCATTCAATTGGCAGCATTTTTCACCCGAGCGTGAAGCAAAGACTGAAGAAAAAAAAGGGAAGCTCTGGCATCAGAATTTATTTTAGCTTTTTTTGTTTTATTTCATACTTAATTGGCTAGATTGTTTCAGACTGTCTAACAGTACAAAAAGTGACACAAAAAAGACAATTTATTGTACCAATCAACATTGATCGTGAAATAGGCCTACATCCTTTGCGGAGTTGAATGTTATTCTGTGTCCAAATGCAAAAACCTTGGAGTTTCTCCCCTTTCACCTTTAAAGCTACACATAATTTTTTTCAATCAGTAGCATAGCTATTCTGCATCTCTTGCATTAACTTGGTCTTCTCCTTAAATGTATCGCACAAATCAAGATCTCAGAGAACAGCTAGGTGCTGACGTGCTATAATGCCACCTGTTGATTATCACAAGATTTTTGACAGAGAAGAAATAATGTGATGTTGAGCACAGTACAATCTTCATGATACATATATAAAATCATTTCTATGTCTACACCGTCTTATGTTTGACTTCATAAATAAATAAACATAATTATATTTGTCTCCAAAAGGGTAACTGTAGGTGTATCAATGTTCAGAAATACGGTTAACTATGGTACACAAACAGGTTAATTTATTTGGATCTATGAATTCCTGTATGGCTTCCTTTACTTGTCATTTTTGCAAAGAATACATAACGTTCATAGAGAGTAACGAAAGTGTGAGTAAACTAGATATTTTTTCTCAACATGGTATTGTTTATCAACATATTTTTATAAATAATTTTAATGATAAACTGCAGTGCTGCAAGTTTCTTTACACAGCCTCAGTATGAATGTGCAGCAGTGCCATCGTATATTGACATTTCAATCCATGACTGAAATGCAAGTGGAAGCAATGTACGTAATACATATGCTGATTGTGTTGATAAGCTGAATACTGAATATGATAAGATAAGAGATTGCAGTTGATAAAAAAGGCAAAATACTGAAATGTTTAATATTATTTGCTCAGGGGTGTACGATTATATTTAATACTTTTGAATTAGAGATTTTACAAGTACAGTATAATAAATTCAAAAAACTAAAGACAAGCGACATAACAGCCCATATAGCTCCGCTATGTTTATGTAGAGAATAACTATTTTTAACAAATGTTGATGAAGAAGGTGAAAGTCTTTGATAGCTCAATGCAGTGGCCAGAAAAAAGTGGCTAAAATAGCTGCAAAAATACACAATTGAAGATTTCATCATCATCATTTGAATATATCACATTTGATATCGCTAAGAACATGTCAACCAAAGCTATCTGACGTGAAGTTTTTTGATAATATATTTTTTTTACCAAAAATAGCAAAAATTGCCCTAAAAATACAAAATTACAGATTTCATCATAATTTCAAAATATCACATTTAGTTCATCTGAAGGAACATGAATATTGAATTTCAAAGCTATCAGACCAGTAATTTTTAAGTAACACATTTTTTGAGCAAAAATGGAAAAATTGCCCAAAAAATACAAAATTGCAAATTTCATCATTATGTCAATAAATATCATTCAGATAATCTGTAGGAACCTGATACCAAATTTCAAAGCTATCAGATGAGAAGTTTTGGAAATACACATATTTTGACCAAAAATGGCAAAAATTGCCCCAAAAATACAAAATTACAGATTTCATCAGAAATTCGACATATATTACTAAGTTCATCTGTAGAAACCTGTATACCAAATTTCAAAGCTATCAGACCCGTACCTTTTTAGAAACACAACTTTTGACCAAAAATGGCAAAAATTGCCTTAAAAAATGCAAATTTGCATATTTCTGCACAATTTGAACAAATCTGAAATAGATCATCCCTAGGGACATATGTACCAAATATCAAAGCTATAGATTTTTAAAGATTTTTTTTTATCAAAATGACAGAAATTGCTTTAAAAATACCAATATGCAAATTTCATCACGATTTGAACAAATCTGACTGAAGTCACCCTTAGTAAACTGCATATCAAATTTCAAAGCAATCGGACAAGCGGTTCCAGAGAAGGAGATTTTTTTACCAAAAACACCAAAAATTGCCCCAAAAATACAAATACGCAAATTTCACCACGGTTTGTACAAACTTAAGTGAGGTCACCCAAAGTGAACTGCATATAAAATTTCAAAGCAATTGGACCCGCAGTTTCAGAGGAGAAGGCAATTGTTGACAGACGATGACAAACGACGACGACGACGGACGACGATGGAAAATCAACTTATTTGATAAGCTCCGCGTCGCTGACAGCGGAGCTAAAACGCTGAAATTCATCCGGAAATTTAACCAGAGATGACATTGTGACTCACCTTACTATACAAATTTTATATTCTGAAATGAAGTAAATAAAATGAAAAGTGACACATGCGGGACTCGAAACCACATCACCCGAATATATTTCGGATGCTTTACCAACTGAGGCAATGGATCAGTTGGAAGCACTGTGGTCAGGGCACTAACTTCACTAATTTTTGTCTAAGGGAAAAACTTTAGCCAAATTCCTCAATTTAGCATTTTAAAATTCACAGCTATGATTAGATTAACTATCACAGAGTGACTGCTACCTATCAATTTAACTTTCAATAAAATATACATGATATAATTTTAAAAATCTAAAATTCAAAGAGATTGCCTCAATATTAATTTCACCATCTTACATTCTTCATTCTTGAGATTCCTATTTTGATAAATCCGTCATAGGTCCTTGACCTGTATCTGTATTGACTCTTAGCTGTTGAGACCTAAGCTTTATAAGCAGTGATGTAAGGGCTTTTTCCTATTTGTGCACCTGGCTTATTGAATTCTCTACCATTACATGTTTGAGCAGTTAAAACATTGGATGTTTTTAAAAGCAAATTCAAACTCAACTTTTTATGTCTTTTTATTAGTAATTTTCGCTGTTTTTATGATGGCTTTTGTAGCTATATTCTTTTTTGTTTTTTTGTCTTTTTAGCATAACTTTCAATACTGTTTTTCTGTTTTTTTCCTTTAGCACATTGAGTTTATTTGTAATGTAATGTGTCATTTGAGAAAGATTTAAGAGTAAATGACACCTCCAGATTGACAGTCACCTTTCAATGAACTGTCTGTAACCTGGGTTACTTTAAACAGTATATTTTGAGTTGCATAAAAGTAGAACACCATGTAGATACCCTAGAGGACAAACAAGAGTGTCTTCTTTTGAACCCTGTTGACGCAATGATACTGAGTTCATCAAACAGGTGGATTCCATAATCATCAATGTTTTTAGTGTAAGACATCATTGATGTTCCTCTTTATAGAAGAAGAAATTATTGCTTGCCTGAGGGTGCTTTTAATAGTGAATTATACAAAAGTACCACCTAAGATTTTGTTCTCCATCATTATTTCAGCATTGATCTGGCAATCTGAACTCATGGCCTAAACTTGCTCTGGTGAAATACCACTAAAAAACTTTATAATTTGGTTTATTACACCTCACGTATTATTCAGGTACTGTGATTGGCAGAGCCTCACTCGACGTGATATAGAACAAAAAGTGATAGAACATGGCTAAGGTGATATAGCCCTGTCGCGTGCGCTGATATAGCCCTGTCGCGTGCTGTGATATAGCCCGCTAACAAGTTCTGGAATACCGCGCGTCCTTTTTGCGTGTACCCCGGGGCGCGTACCACATCATCGCATAAATTTGCTTGGTATTTTCTGTAAAGCAATGGCTTTTGGAAAGGTACAAGAAATTAGCTCGACCTGAAGTACACGACGATGTTTAGTACATTAAACGAGAAAAGCTTGAACAACACTCTTCGTTTTTAGACGTTAATTCAACTTCATGTAGCATTGCGATCGAGCAACAAATAAAACGTTTCACTGTGGCGAGTCTCGTTCGACACTTGACTGCATTCTGAGCAAAGTTTCGAAAGCAAGTGTTTGTTCGGTGTAATAAAATTAATAACACACGCTAGCACGGGCAAGATCACGATTTGTTGCCTGCCCTCGGGCTGGTGCTCATGACGGTAATATTGATGATACCCTCGCCTTCGGCTCGGGCATCATCAATATTACCGTCATGAGCACCATCCCTTGGGCGGGCAACAAATTGTGATCTTGCCCTTGCTGGCGTGTGTTATTATTTAATTATAGGCATCTAGAGTGATCTCAATGAATACATCCTGATAAGACAATTTATATCATTCTGTACACTTTTAGGACAGAACCCCCACGGCCAATCAAGTTTGTATTCTGTAATATTTGAGATTTACAAACGTATTCTTAATTTCAATAGCTTCATTGCTACCATTTAAAAAAACTAAATTACATTTCATCTGATACTTTACATTGAGGGACGTACACTCTACAAATGTTGTTTAGTTACGATTAGATCTTGGCAATTTGATGGGATTTTACTTGTTCAATATTCCACAAATTTAGTTACTGTGTTATCTGGTTTCCAATCTATCATGACTTCCCTACAAAAAATTGTTTCTCATCTTTTTACAGAAGTGTAGAATTTGTTTAGCTAATACATAAAACAAACTCCTCAGGTATCATTAAAAATGCAATTATTCAAAATAATATCCTTTCGTCAACCCATTTGCCTTCAAAACACTTCCACAAGAAATATTTATGTAAAACACAAGTAGAGTATATGACTTGGAATTTTTTTTATTTCCTATGAGATATAAGAATTTTGATGTTCATCCGATAATGTTTCCACAATAGTCTACATAAAGACAATTTAATCACAAGTTCTATTCCCAGGGCTTTATTAGCATTAATTTTGTGTTTATTCATTGATATTTACAATGTTTTGCATATAAACACATGGCAAGAGTACACCATGTCTATTAATTTCAAAAAATCAGAAACCCAGGCTGAGAGTAAACAGACGTTCTGGTCTGACCTAATTTCACATATATGCAAAATGTATGTTTATACATTTCCTATGACACTGCACCCCTTTCTTTCCTTGCGCCAAAACAAGATACAAAATGGAGATCCGGAAACGTTATATAGAGAAAAACACTAGGTGACCAATGGGATATTATAGCAATTAACTTAGGTTTACCTTATGGATATCACTGCAGAGATCTATGACCTGCTTGTGTGGAATGTCCTCCATTTTTTATAGTTTACCCTGTAGAATGTTTTCATTTAATATCAGAGACAAAATATCAGTCATAAATTGTTTTAAATATATATTTCAGTCTGATTTATTTCAACAACTGAAACACTGGAAGATGTTATAGAAGTTGCTTCATTACCAGTGCTCCTTCAGAGTCTTTAAACAGCCCTGATGCAATTAACATGCTGTGTATGAAGTGCAAACAGTACCTGACCTGTGTAGTGGTGTGACTTGAAATGACCTAAGATGACCTAATGTGTGTGACAATACATTCCCACTACTCTTTGCAATAGGTTAAAGTGGAAATGGGCTGGCCTCATTCAAGTGGTATTTTTTCACACCAGAGAGAAGCACAGACTGAAGAAAAATGTGAAGCTGGCTGGCATCATGTTTTTTTTTCTTTTATTCATTTTGTTTTTTCTACTGTGAATACGTGGCTAGATTGTTTCTCTAGTCTAAACCAGAACAGAAACTAACACAAAAAAGACAATTTATGGTACTGATCAACATTGACCGTGTGGTAGGCCTACATGTGATCCTGGTTTGATGCTTTGCAGAGTTTACTGTTAGCGCCTATATTCTGTGTCTACATGCAACAACTTGGAGTTTCTCCCCAGGCACTTTTGAAGTTACATGTAATTTTTTTCAACCAGTAGCCTAGCTGCTCTACATCTGTTGCATGGCTTAGTCTTCTTCCAAAGTTTACTGGACTATAGTCAAGATCTCAGTGAGCAAGCGCTGTGCTATAATTCCACCTGTTTATCATCACAAGATTTTTGATGAAGGAGGATCTTGTTTGGCAGGGTACAATCTTGATGATCACATATATGAAAACTTCTGTGTTCCTAGACTCTCATGTTTTACTTTGTAAATAAATAAACATAGTAAATTTGTCGCCTGTGTACCGGTATACCTGATATATGAGAGCCGGGGAGGAAAGGTTTATATATATGTACTTCCGTTTTCTCACCTCCTATAGACCTTCAACGAAAACATTGAATGTTGCATTCACAAACAATGGAGGGCTGGATAAAAGTATCAAAAGTTCATTTTTTAAATATTTATTGCTTAGGGATGTATGATCAGAATAAAATGAAACCACAGTCACACTTTTAAGTTATGGATTTTTGAATTCTGGTTTATCAGAATAATAAAAAATTAAAGGAAAAGGATGGGTTCCCATGCTTGATTTTCTCCAAATCAATGTTGAAAAGTCAAAGTGTTTCAAGAAAATCATTTTAAATCAATATATAAAACCATGCATTCATTCAAAGTTCATGCAGTGAATGAATTTTTTTACATTCTTCTCATACAATACACAAAATTAAAACTTTGTACAGTAACGACTCTTAATTTAAATGAAAAATGTGAGAATGTAATTGTTTTTACCAAATTTGCCATTAACTCAAGTCGACTTAGACTGATAAATCTGAAAAGTCCACCAATGCATTTAAAATGAATCAATTTAAGAACTTGCCCTAGGAATCTGGTTCTACAAACTGCTGACAACATTTATACGGTATAACCCTTACAGAAGATTTATGTGTGCATCAAGAAAAATGCAGTATCAAACATCTGCATGAAGTTCAGCGAAATCAATGATACATGTACATGTTTATTTTTTCCTGCACGTACATCCCTAGTAAATATTTGGCAATACAATAGAGGATGACTTGAACAATTTTTAACATTTATAGAGGGAAATTAAAATTGCTTTATGGTATTGAAGGGGGGTCTGAAAAAAGTGAAATTTCAATTGTAATTGATCCCCCTACCAGTATTTGTGCATGCAGCCTAAAATGTATAATTTTGACCGTGTTTTTGATTCACACACAAATTTTGGCCCCAAATTACCACTTTTGAAGTGCTAAATTTTAGGAATTTTAGTGTTGGGTTGGACCTACATACTTTGATGAAAATTGATTTTTGACTGGAAGCACCTACCGGTAGACACCCAAGATTGATTACCAACACCACAACACAACTTTTTAGTGAAGTTCTGTGGTACAATGATAATGAAGGAAGTGACCTCTTTGGTGAAAAATGGTCAAAGAGTAGACTTTTGAGGCTTAAAGATATCTGGAGTAATAACGGAAATGACCATCTTGAACAATGGGAAATAATTGGAAAAATTAGAGGACCTACAAATAGGCATGAGCAAGAGAAAATTAAGACATAGTATGAAACACTCCTGCATTCAATTCCAGAGAAACAAATAATCAGTTCAAACACCAAAAATGAAGAAAGCTATTATATTAGTATACTTAGAGAACTATTGTCTGACAAAGTGTGATCTCAAAACCAAATTACTTTATTTGAAATTGGTTAATATGAAACGGCGGTAATGTCAAAGGTCAAAGTGGCCAAAAATAGGCTTAGAAATTCTTACTATAATTGACATCTAAGAAGCTTCTCTTATGACTTGTGTTAATTCAACAAGAGTTGCGAGCAAGTCAGTGAATGATTTCAAGAAAAAATTCCATAGAGGCCCAGTCACAGGAAGCTTGGCCTAAACTTTTCATTTAAGTGATGGGAAATACCATACTTGTGGTAAAGCTGAGACACTGGAATACATTTGAAGTTAGTAAATATATAAAGTTTGGCAGAAATATATTTCATGTCAGTAAACGTAATACCAACAACAATACCAATATCAAGAAATTGGCAAGAATAGGAATTGAAGATGACAACAATGCAACATCAGATACAATGCACTTTATCACTTCCTGTGTGGAATACAATATTTTGGAATACAAGGTTTTCAGCTGCTCTTGGTGGGATTAAGGTTTACCCTTCAATCCTATGTTATGCCACTTAAATTTATCTGTCTTCATGGATGAATATTTTTAATTTCATTTATATGATGATTGACAAAATTTTTAAATCTATGACAAAGTTTTTAAGCCTTGTAAGAATTGAAGGTAAAGGATATATGCATCATGAACACATTCCCATAATTATAATATTTTATTGATTTTTTTCTCTTCTGTCAAGCTAAATAGCTACTCTTTCAGCCCAATGACGTGAAATTTCATTTGTTTATACTTAGCATGTGGTATGTAGATCTGATTTTATTTGTTCTTGATGTTGGAATAAATTTTTCTTTAAAAAACTGCATTGATGACTGTGAGTTGGCGAAGGTTACACAATCTGTGTACCTGACCACTGAGGGCGCCCTCCTGACCTCTAACAGGGCAGTGTTGTCCCTCTGGGCTTTCCTGTGGTAGCATTTCCTCATTCACTTCCTTGTTCATTTCAATGGATTTTACAAGCATATGTCAAGTGAACAAAGCATTTGATTCCATAAAAAATAATTCTGATGTTGTTATTTCGGTTGAAATATACAATTCACATGTAACAATACAAAGGTAATTGAATAAAATTAAAATTTGAAGGGAAAAATTGATATATCTGATCTTTGGAAATTAGTACAAGAGGGACAGTAGCTGTAATTTTTCATTGCTGTTCACAATGCTTGTTTTTTTAAATGTCAACTATAGTTTCTTGCTTTACTCAACTAAACATGTTGAGATACACATACATTCAGCTTGTCAACTCAGTGTATACAAATGTGTAAACTGCATTGTTATTGTTGTTAATTCTAGTCAATGGACTAAAATTCAATTTGAAAAAATAACAGAGCATTTAAACACAATGCTGGATGAAGAAAATAGTAGGTGAAATGGAAATGGAAGGATATAAATATTTTCCCTTCCCAATCTGTAGAAGAAATAAAATTTTCCTCTTGTGAAGGTTCCCTGGAAAGCATAATTTGCGATAATTTGGGTCTTCCAGTAGATTGACCATTGTGGCTATTAAAAAACAGTGATTCAATTTTCATTATCAATACAACAAATATCCAATCTCCGGTATAAATTTTAAAATTGGACTGTCGAGAAACTGAGGCTCACACTGAAGAGAAATTGCCTAAATACAATTGTTATCTTATGGTGAGTTGTTCCTGAATAATATATATTGACCAATTTGACTTTTGCACCTCAATTTCACAATATTTTAAACCATCCTAATCACTTGGCATGGCACTAATTCATATTTTCCAGACTTCTTGTCCTGATAGACCAACTGGTGTAGCAAATACTCTTTTGTATAAACACACACATATGTACACATACCTTCTTATATATATATATATATATATATATATATATATATATATATATATATATATATATATATGTATATATATATATATGTATATATATATATATATATATATATATATACGAAAATGGTTTGCTTGTCAATACAGGCAAAGTAAAGTGCTCAATGCATTTCTGCAGGGCGGTAATACTGAGAATCTAGGAACTTGTAGTTGTCACTCTACAGGCTGTTTCATGCTTACCACTTGAAACAGCCTGTAGAGTGACAACTACAAGTTCCTAGATTCTCAGTGTGTATATATATATATATATATATATATATATATATATATATATATATATATATATATATATATATATATATAATAATACAATTACTCCTGGTACAAAGTAATATTATATGTTAATTAAGTTCCATGCATCCTGCAATCATCAGATAGATGAAGTGAAAGGAATTTTAGCCCAACACTCCTTTATATCTTTGGGACATACCATATTTTTTGTAGGTGGTGTTAAAATTTGATAAATAATATTAGTTTTTGTGGCGACATGACGAAACCAACTCAGAGTGTGTGTTTAACAGTGTACATTTCTCAGCATTGACAATGTGAAGATTCCTTTCACTTCATCTGTCTGATGATTGCAGAATGCATGAAACTTAAGTAGCAGACATTATGGTATATATGGTATAAATATATGTTATATATGGTATATATTGTATATATATGTTATCATATAATATATGATATATGGTATATATATATATATATATATATATATATATATATATATATATATATATATATATATATATATATATATATATATATATTGCTAGACGTGGAACTTGTCGTGATTACTCTACAGACTGTTTCATGCGCTTGGCAATCGTCACTCCTGACGATTGCCAAGCGCATGAAACAGTCTGTAGAGTAATCACGACAAGTTCCACGTCTAGCAATACCTATGCCCTGCGGAAACGCATCGAGCACTATACATTGCCCGAATTGACACCAAGCCACTGATATATATATATATATATATATATATATATATATATATATATATATATATATATATATATATATATATATATATATATATTATATTATGACATATATACAATATATACCATATATAACATATATTTATACCATATTTACCATATATATACCTATCTATCTGAGGATTGCAAGATGCATGAAACTTAAGTAATAGATTTCATTACTTTGTACTTGAAGTAATCTGTTTATTTATAACGCTCTGCTTTTAGCATTGAGCACTGTAATTTCCCTCGAGGACATCTGTATACTTCAATATATATATAATATATATATATTTGCGACAGTAAAATTTATTCCAATGGGAATTTGAGTCAGGATGGGAGACAAGGGGATTTTTGGATAATATCAGTTGTTTGCTTGAAAAATCCCTTTTACCACCTTACATTCTTAATTGTTGAGACTCATATTTTGATATTATGCATCATGTCTTGAACCTTTCTTTTTGGCTCACAGCTGTTTAGACCTTAATTGGCCTTGTAAGTAGCTGAGTTGAAGGCTTTTCCAATTTGTGCACCTCGCTTATTGAATTTCTCTGTAATTTTGTAACTGGTTCGACCAGTTCAAAATTGGATGTTTTTAAAAGTAAACTCAAAATCACCTTTTCATGTTTTTTTTTCATTGTTTAAGTGTTTTTATGATGAGCATTTAATATTTTTGTTTCTTTTTACCATGACTTAAAAAATACCGCAATTATTCGGTGTCGCTAAAATTTGATCAGAATGGGTATATTATATACCAGTATGGGTACCAAAGATCAACAATACATATTGTTTCTATCCGTTCAGAGCAGGAAAATTCTACGCTGATGTTATAACAATGATTTCTGCACAGTACAACCAGAAAAACAACAAGAAATATTTAAGCCAGCAAAAAAAGAATGACAAAAGTAAATAAGGTCTGAAACTTTAGGAACTGGAGTTCAACTTTAGCAACATGCATAGCAGAAACAGTTAGTCCCTCTTAGTTGGACCATAGACAGTCTTCCCCCTCTACTGTCTATGGTTTGATCTGGTCTGTTAATATGTAACAGTTCATAAACAATGACAGGAAATGACTCAAGCCTGTTTCAGACACTGGCCATCACTCTTGCACATTTGCAGGATTTCGCTTTTTCTTACCTCATATGCACATATTTGACACTGACAAGTTCTTTGAACAAATTCACATCTCAACCCCTGCATCTACCTGTACACCAAATACTGAGATGGTAGCTTTGGCGGTATGGGAGCCTTTGTGTGTGACGGACATACATCCGCACATACCCACAAATATACAGACATCAGACTCATCATATAAGCTCTTTTTGGTATTTATATACAAAACCAAATATGAGCTAAAAATGTTTTATTAATATGAATTTTTTTCTCTAGCACAATGAGATATCTGTAATGTAATAGGATGTGTTATTTGTGAAACATTGAGATTAAGAGTAAATGACACAGTGGTTATTTTGACACTATATTTTGAGTTGTGTGAGTGAAAGTAGAGGTAAAACACAAATTAGATATCCTAAAAGACAAAGGAAATTGTCTTCTTTTAAACCCTGTGGACAATGATACTGAGTTCATCAAACAGGTGGTTGCAAGTCCTAGCTGTGGGTCCATATAGCTGTTAAAGTGTTTTACAACTTTTTAAAGTCAAAACCAGTCCTCAAAAGGCAAAAATCCTGTCTAAAAACACCACAGCTATTGACCCACAGCTAGTGGTTGTCCATAAGCATCCATGCTTTCTTAGTGTTACATATCATTTAATTAATGTCAATATAGTAGAAATCTAGTTGCCTGACGGTGTTTTTCATAAGTATACATTCAAACCTTTGATCTGGCCATCCTTCTTTGATTGGACAAAGGCGAGTGTTTTTTGACAGTGATATAATCACTTTTCTATTGTATAATATTTGAAATTTTCAAATAACATTCCCAATTTTAATAGCTGAGCACTGCTGATATTAAAAATCCTAACAATTTCATCTGACACTTTACACTGAGGGACAACACTCACCAATAATATAATTACAATCAAGCTCCCGTGTCTCTGTGCATCTCTACCGAACGTTACATGTCTCATGAAGCACATATACATGGCCATATTACGGCAATGGCGTACGTTAGTTTCCCTAATGCCTTGGAGTTGCAAATAAGTTGTATCCCTTGGCCTAATAAATCAATGAAACAAGACTATTTTGTAGTAACTCTAAGGCCTGTTAGGAAGCAATCACATGTTTTTTAACCCGGAGTGTTGGCCAATAGGCTAAACCCGGAATTCGAGTCAACCACGGTACAAACAAAGCCATGTGTGCAAACGCCCATAGACGTACATGTATTTCAATACGCATTTGTACACATATGGGCTTAATTGTACCAGCATCACGTGATTATTTGGGCGTACTGAGTGTGTAGAACCCTCGCGCCCCTTTTATTCCGGAGTAGAATCATTGATATATGAAACTAGGATTTTATTTTTTCACAACTTCAACCTGGATTTACCCTTGATACAAAACACGCCTGCCATTGGATAGCAATATCATAATGGTACTTGGGTTGCCAAATCATTGATATTTTAACTAACCGTGGCAAAAACATTAAAGCCATACACTCTACCAACTCAAGTAAGTTAATGCATAGGTGTTCGTACCCAAGCCAAAAAATAAGAAAATAATCAGTTATCTTTAAAAACCACCAGATTTGATTGATATTTGGCCTAATAATTGAAATTATTAAATTCTTTAAAAACATGTATGCCTAAATCTTGACGAGTTGAGTCACGTGACCAAATCTGATATTTTCCCGCCAAAATTTACGTCTTTATTAATTTTAATATTCCAACCGTAACCCGTTAAATTTTCTTGATTTTCTCTGCACTTTTGGAAACAACATCTATCATATTCTTTCAAAAATACATGGCACTCATGAAACTCTATCTATACTTCTTTCTGACCTCAAAACATTCATGTAAAAACGTCAAAAATATTGTATTTGTTGGTTTTTTTGAAGAAATGTTATTCAAAATTCAATAATTTTGCATCTGCCAGTAGTTTTAACACAAGTCTCTATCCCATTTTACATTAATTGGTCACAATATTTTAAATATTCTTATGTTAAGTGGTTGGAATGTTTAGTTATTTGCAATATACAATTTTGGCGGGAAAATAACAGATTTTGGTCACATGACCTGACTTTGGTAATATATTATGATAAATTTCAACTTATTGAAATGCGAAACACATTTCTGCCAATTTTCACAATTTTCTGACAAGGTCTGATTAAAACGTATGTTCAAACTGATTTTACATGTACGTAAGCCTATGCCCATGCATTAACATACCTGAGAATAATATAATTCCAATCAAGCTCCCTTGTCTCTGTGCATCTCTACCCACCGTTACATGTCTCATAAAGCACATATACATGGCCATATTATGGTAATGGCATACATTAGTTTCCCCATGCCTTGGAGTTGCCAGTTGGAGTTGTTTAATGTTTCCCTTTGCCAAATGAATTCATGAAACAAGACTATTTTGTGGTGACTCTAAGGCCTTTTAGGAAGCAAACACGTTTTTACCCCGAGTGTTGGCCAATTGATATATGAATACTAGGATTTCATTTTTTCACAACTTGAACCTAGATTTACCCTTCATACAAAACACGCCTGCCATATTGAAAAACAATATGGTACTTGGGTTGCCATATCATTGATATTTTAACTAACTGTGGCAAAAACATGTAAGTCATATACATGATAGAAATAGTTTCAAATTTACCATAGGCACATCCGTCATCGTAAGTACAGTTCATATATGCAATGTTTTTCATATATGTATATTCTATTTATTCTGTAGCTTAGTTCACAAAGTCTCTGTTGGAATGACATTAATTAATGTATTGGTCTGTGTTTGCCAGAGTCTTCCTCATTATGGTAATTGCATTTATTATGTCCCGAGTACTAACATGTAACCCAACAATAAACTTTTCACACAACTCATATATGGTTTCCCCAAACCATATATGACTCTCTTACGGTACATCTATTTTGCACACTTAATTGAACAATTACATGGACATGAAAATTGCATTGTAGAGTCCTGCATCATAGGTTTGCATTATGTTTTTTCAATAACAATACAGTTAATTCTCATTTGCCCTGATGTAACCTTCAACTTGGCACAGCCATCAAGAGCTTATATATGGCAAATAGTTTGTGAAAATGCATGTTTGATTTTTTATAACCTAGCTAAAGCATGTCAGCTCAGGCTACTCTTGTATCAAATTCGCTGTACAGCACATTTTTGTCGTACATGGCAGCATCAATCATGAACATTTTGACATTTGATTTCTTTAAGTTATGGCACGTGTTTGCACTCAGTAGTTCTAGCTTGATTTTTCAAGACGACCAAATTATTAGAGTGAAACACACAATAATCATCGCTTTCTAATTCAACAGAATAATTCAGCAGAGACAATGTCTGTATATGTTACATTCATTTTAACTGTGTGTTTTTGTAGGTTATGTGAAGGTATAAATAAAGTATTGAAATCAGGAAATCAGTGTTTTGTCATTATTTTTCTGTGCTTTATGGTTTTGAGAGAAAATTGCATCGCTTTTTAGAATGGTATGATTAAATGGTAGCACTCTGAGCTCACTAAATACCTCAATACTGTTTCCCATATAGGACACTAAAATTTAGAATAAACATGATATTTCTCAAAAACAAGTTATTAAGTTCCCTGAAATCAGTTTTCAGGAATTTTAGATAACTTTCACAAAATTAAAGTTGACTAACTTGACGAGATTGATCTTGTGACAAAAAGTCTGTGCAAAATCAAAAGTATAATGTACAGAATGTCAATCATTGTGACTCAATATATTTTGAATGCCCATAAGGAGAGAGAATCTTTGATATTGTGGATAAGAAATGAACAAAGTGAACTTAGTGACATGTGTTTTTTCTGCAAATGTTGGGGTTAATTGTTGAGCATCACAGATGCTCAGTTTCGCCTAGATAAAACAATTTGCTTCACAGTACAGTTTGAAAAAAAATTACTACTGCAGGGGCCAAAAAAAAAATAATGTTGTTGGCCCCATTTCCTGCAGCACCCCCTTCCCATAGCTGCAGTACAGTAGCTCGAGGTTTTGCCTGGAAGTGGGTATTTAGGTCGGACGGCAAACCTGGTTTTGCCGTCCGACCCAAATACCCAGGCAAAACCCCGAGCTACTCTACTGCAGCTACCCCTCCCAATGAAATATGGGGGCTGTACCTCTAATTTGAAAAGTTAAACAATAGGAGACCAACTCCAGTTAAAACTGTATCACCAAAATGAATCCAGGAACACAACTGCATTAAAATTCTGCCGGCCTTCTCAAAACAGTTGGCACTTTGCTAGGTACTTAAATGCAATCAGTAGGAGCTGTTTACCTGTACAGTGGTGTGACCCTGATTGACGTACAAAGTACAGCGCACTGAGGCCGTATCCATGACACTCCTTCCGGGAAACAGAAGGGGAAATCCCGCAGCCTTGTTCAATGCCTCATTCTTGAAATGTAGGCTTGGCAGTAACAGGTAAGAAAAGATGATGTGTGAGAGTGCTAACTTTTCTTTCGTCATATTTAAAATATGACAGGGCTGACCATTTCTAGGTTCTTCTGAATTGAACTGGCAAATTGTCTTCGGTAAACTGATAAAATTTGACAGAGCTATCACTAAAACCAAAAATTATAGGAAACATTTCTTGAAAGTAATAATTTAAAAGTAAGACAGTTGGGTGCATTTATAGACATCTCAGGCAAAAGCAACTTACTAAAGAGCTACAGTCATTGCCATAAGAGTGTCATACTGTTGGTTGTTGACTTCAAGAGGCATACATAATCTTTGACGCCACACAAGCAAATGAATATTGCACCAGGCAGAAGGTTATATCAATCTCTAGAGCAACAATTTGTTGCCTTTGGATTTTAACATGTCTTTCACTTCTAAAATTCCTTAGTTTAATATATTTTACTTTCATCCTAGGAAAATAGAAACTACATACTTACCTATACCTGGTAATTAAACACTTTCTTCAAGGTGGGGGGGGGGAGCAAAGAGGAAGAGGTTTTCCCTTCTGTGATGGGGTCCACCATGTTTTAGAAATGCTCAATGAGGGTCAGTGTGTTTTTGATTGTGAGATACCAAGCCCATAATTCCATAAAATGCATCGTTTTGGCTTGGAAGGGGTAGAGGGTGTGTTTCAGCCACATTTAGATGTCTGCGAAAAATAATCCACTGCACTCCAAACCCCTAGGTAGAAACACTAAGCGCCAAAGTCGCTGTAGCACGGATGACGGCATTTAGGAGTATTAATTTGGTAGGAGTTTAGCACAAAGGCATGTAAAAGTTGCAATGCAAGCACATTACAGGGACAAAGTCGTTCATTTTTGACATTATTTTGGTGATATTACTGAAGGCTCCCTCAGGTGTGGAGTTTGATGTGTGGTGTAGATTTAATTTTTTAAAAGTTGTTCATCTGTAATTAATTGTTCTTACACGTGGTTTGGGGCTGTAATTATAAGAGTAGACAGGGAAATGACAAATGATACAATATTCACATCATCTTTACAATTCTACATATTTAGTGGGAGGACACATAGGGTGCTGCAATTTTGAACCAACTGGACAAATTGTTTTAAAAAATAATGGTTTTGACCCCCCCCCCCCAAAAAAAAAATCTGCATTGAGCTGAAGCACCAAATATGTGTGTATAATGAGTAAATTGTGTCAGTGTTGTTATACTTGACAAAACGCGAGAGAAAACATTTCTAGGAATATGAATGCCAAACTTTATAGCAATCACACATGCTGTCCTTGGGAAGTGATTTTATACTGAAAAAACACTGCGGGGCCAAAGGCCCCCCATTTTGTTTCATATAAGCGTGTCACTTTTTCGCCGCACATACGTCGTGTACGCGTACAGTGAGTCAAATCCGCCTTTGACGCTATGTAATAAATTTCGCCAAATTTCCACGCTGCACAGCTTAATATTGATGGAAGAGTAGCAGATTCAATTTCCTCATATGTTGACCTTTCCATTATGATATTTTGGCAATAATTTCATGAAGGAATTATGAAAATACATATGCGATAATTATTCATATGCAAAAATAGGTGAAAACACAGTCAACAGCCAAACGATCATTAACTCGTCATTTCATAAAAATAAGAGGGAAACTCAAAAAAGTAAAACAATAGAGTTTTAGTTAACCTTCATGAGATGTGCTATTTCAAATATCGTAAGAAATTACAGCGAAATGAAAAAGTTAAACCAATGGGTTTTTTCAGATATATTTTTCATTTTACGACGCAGCGAATAAGCTTGATTTCCCGTAGGAAACAATGGCGTGTAATACACCGAACAGATTGCACACTTCTCGTCGGTTCAAATTCCTCAATTTTAAACGAATAATGATGAAACTTGACATGGTGATCCATTGATTAATATACAAAATTCCTATCGTTTTAGATTTTTGAATTTCTTCACAAAAATTGTTTTATTTGAATTTTATTTATTCCGATCACTGAAATATACTGTTGCCGTCAATAATTTGGCGAGCTAACGGCGTGTACATATGCAGAACACGGGCCTTAAATTGACGCATTTTAATCAGTATGCGTCTCGTAAGATGTACAGACCAAATGCATGTCATGTTGTTGTAATTTATACCAAATTTTGGCGAAAATCAACAATGAAAATTCCAGTAAATTTGAAAAATAACACAGAACGGATGCGAACGGGCACAGACCCTCCTTTGTAATCGTGCAGTGAACGTTATCGATCGATATCCTTTTATTGGAAATTGATACATTGTTGTCGTGCTCACTCGCAGGTCATATTCAGCTCACAATGGCGCCAAACTTGCAAAGAGCGCCAAAATGTGAACGCATCGCCAAAACTGTAAAAAAGTATGGACGATTCAATCTAAGTACAAGAAGCTAACTGATACGTTGATTTTATGTTATCTAAGTCAATATATACGGGTTATGTGGACATATTAATGATTTGACCTCGACACATGAGCCCGTACGCCACCAGATTTCGATCGATATTCTATTGAAAATAAATTGATACAATGTTTGCTGTCGTCACTAGCAACCGGCCGAAAGCGCTCTCAGGTAGAATATATGCTTCGCGGAATACGAAACAATCAGGCATACATTCGTCCCGCAGTGAAAGCAAACACTAATAAAATGCTAGTTTTACTATAGGATCATTGACTCTAAATTTGAAAGCATTTAAACAAAGGTTTATGAAAGAGATATTTAACAAAAAATGACCAAAATGGCTATAGAAATATGATCTTGAATTTTTTCATGATGTTAAAATAGTAATCATGATGTACGGTAAACATGAAGTATGTTTTTATAATGAGATAACAGCATATATCATTTTATGGTCTGACCAGGCATTGTCAATTGTATCAGTTTGAATAAAGGGCAGGTTACAGAATAATAAGTCAAGCTAAGAATGGTAGTTTGTGGTTTCTTCTTGTATAAATTGTTTACATTTGAAAACTTGTAGCATGTGATTCACAAATGTCATGTGACCTTTCAAGATATCGACATTGAAATCTCCATAAATGACCAAGGGTTTTTGTGTGTCAACAAGACCAGTCGTGTGTTGAGAAAATTCTTGTAAGAATGAAGAAACACTTGATGCAGGTGATCTATATACTGCATTGATCTGGAATGTATCTGAGTGATGGGGAGGGTGAATTTCTGAGTAGATAAATTCCATGTTTGGTGAATTATATGAGTCATACCTGATGATATCAAGAGATGTTTTTGCATACATGACCAAACCATGATGTGGTCTACTGTGTGACTATCTAGGTTGGTCATTTCTCATAACATTGTAGTTTGGAAGACAGAATAAGTCAGTGTCATCACTAGTTGTTAATCTTGATTCAGCAATAGCTATTATATCAGAAGCTAAAACATTTGGATCACTTTTTATGTCATCAAATGACAACGTAAAGATCTAGCATTTTTGAAGAGTAATTTCAATGTGTTGGATTGAATTGAGTACACAGGTGTATAGCACAATGAAAGAGGTGCATCTTTCTTTAGCCGTGCCATTTCTGATATTAAAGACACAGATATTTTGTTTTCACTCAGTTCCAGTAAATGTAAACCAGTTATATCCTTACCCTGCTGAAGGCAACATAATGCATATGGTCATTTTTTTTGTTACCCATATGAACAGCAATTTCATTTAATGTATCACCCTGAGACTTGTGAATTGTTTTAGCTGCAGCAGGTCTGAGAGAAAATTGTATTCTGATTACAGTAATGTTCTTACGGAATTTTGTGATACAAAACTGTCTTTTGATGTCAAGTATTGGAGTCCAACATTTCTTAATGTTTGATTGATAGAGATGTTTGTATTTATTCCGTGTTAGGCTTCCAGTTGATTTTTCATCAAATTGAACCCATATGACACTTGGTCTGTTATTGGTGGTATTCGACATTCTGTTGTCAATTAATTTGACAATACAGGTTGCACCATTGATTATACCAGCGTTGGAAATTTACCGCCCGTCCTCCCGTCCGAGACGGGTAACTTTTCAGTCGGACGGGAGGAAAACTGTACTTCCACGTCCGTGTGTCAGGCTCTCGATTGTAGCCCATACGGCATACCCAGTAACCTCATCGATCAGCTACTTCTAGATGTTGTGTAAAATAAACGAAATGTCCCTTACGAAATTTTTTTTTGTGGGATATGTCCCACTGTCTTACGGCTTGTAAGCTACACACAAAAAAGGCTGCCAGAACTTTTTTTTCATTATGTGCCGATATGTGCCACTAGAGGCACTTAACAGGCACACAAAGACAATCAGCTAAATCTTTTGTGGCAGATATGCTAAAATATTTAAATAAACACAGTTTGAGCAAGATATTGCTCACTATAAGCCACAACATTGAGTTGACACTCCACTTGGTCACGCATTCTTAGATGAGATATCCATTGACAGTGACGCTACAGCTGGCACAGCAGGAAACCTTTGATTTTCAACAAATTGTGTGAAAAACTACCATTTGACTTTGATGGGTGCAATAAGTCAATCACTGACTTTTTATGTACGTTTTGCAAATGATCGGTTCTCACTGACAGCGTTAGTGTTTCTACAGAAAAAAAAGGCTTTGCAAAATATTTACTCAGGCTAACCATATATCGACGTATGATGAACTTATTTCACGTGCATATCTCCCTTGAAAAGACTAGTCTTTCAAAGAAACTGCAACTCAAAAATAACGTATATCTTGTTCTTTTGTGTTTTCTTACCCCCTTTTCACACGCGGGTTTTAAATGAACTGCAAGTACGGAGCAGGTCTTGAAAGCGTACGTACGGTATGGAGGTACGTACGGTAAAGCTTTCCCAGCGTATAATAATATTGTACGCATAGTTTCAACATTGATCACGCTGGGCTTAAAAATACGGACGTACGCGATGAAAGTCATCGTCGGGCAAAGTTTGTAAGTCACGAGACTGCTATGTCGGAGCCGTTTTTGTAGAGTTTTGTGTTGATCTAGAAAGGTTATTTCCATGTATTTGTATTGTTTTGGTTTTCAAACGCAAGCTCGCATGCAGCTGAGCTCGATCAAGCTGCTTGTTGAAGCAGGGAGACAGTGCGTGGGTCAGAACAGACTTTGAACCCGGAACTCTAGAATCACGCCTGATGATGTCATAGATCATGTGAAGACTTCTTTATGATTGGTCAGATTGTTGTAGATCATGTGAAGATTTCTTTTATAATGGTCAGATTGCCAAAAGGTCATGGGTCAAATGCTGAGCGGCAAATTAAATCTGATATGCACTGGTAGGCCGTTAGGACGTTAGCCTAGATTCTTTCTGTCCGCTTGCCTCCGTACCTCCGTCCCCACTACCGTCTAGCCTCGTGAGCAGTATTTCGAGCTTGAGTTGTAAAAACTGCTCATTTGAATGTCAATGGTCACAAACTGAGACCATGACGTCACCAGCGTCCCTTTCAAAGTCAATCACTGAAAATGAACCTCTCATGATTGGCCTATGACTTGGTTGGGCAGAGCTGCAGTGTCAACACAATTAACATATTTGACGTCATATTAATTAGCTCTGCCCAACCAAGTGATGTGCTGAAACCCAATCACCGCTGGTCTATAGTTGTAGTTTAGAGTGGTGTGTCACAAGTAAATAGTGAAAATCAGGCTGAAAAGCAATGATTTGGTAATCACAATAAACATAATGTATAGATATGTCATGAGTTTGTATCATTAGGTAAATTATTTTATATTAATTATTATAATTTCTTTCAAGCACATGAATGCTCTTTTCCATGAATTTTTGTATTAATATATAATAAGGGTAGTCGACAAAATACAAACAATTTCACTTTGCACATGTAATAATATCCTTGTCTGTTATTTATCATTTTTATTCTCAGTGTATGGGCAAAGGCCATGAAGCTGAACAGACCAATGGATCAACAGGAACATTCAATGTGAAGTTTCAGAACAAGATCGGAAACATTAGGATGGCATCGAAAACAACTTTGGATAATGTGAAAAAATCAAATGCAGACTTTTAGACGTGTTCTGTTATGTTTTTCACATGAACCTCATTAGATTATTGAATTTTGATTTTATTTTAATTTCTTAGTGGTCCAGCCTAGTGTATGCTTTCAAGCTCATCCCTATTCACCCCTCGCTACGGCACTTTTATGGCATCCACTGGAAAAAACATTTCTATTTCTTCACCCGACTGCCCTTCGGGTCACGCTCCAGCCCTAAGATCTTCGATCAGCTTTCCAAGGCCATCTGCTGGATTGCTCAAGAAAATTACGGTATCGAGATAATTTTCCACCTGCTAGATGATTTCCTAACAGTTGACAAACCATCATTCGATGCGGACCGCACTATGGCCTTAATTACCCACATCTTCAGGAGACTCTCTGTACCCATCGCGCCACACAAGACCGTCGGCCATGTTACTATACTAGAATACCTTGGAATAGAGCTTGACACAGTGAAGATGGAAGCGCGGCTCCCTCACGATAAACTGTCTAGAATAGCCGCCCTCATCCAGTCCTTCTAATCTCGCCCCACGTGTACAAAACGAGAACTGCTAAGCCTCCTAGGGCACCTCAACTTTGCATGCCGTGTCATTATACCTGGGCGAACTTTCATATCACGCCTAATCGAAATCTCAAAAGGAGCACGGAAACTCCACTACCGCATCCATTTGACCGCCGAGAGCAGACTTGACCTTCGGATGTGGCACCGCTTTCTCTCCAGCTGGAACGGAGTATCAATGTTCCTCGACTCCCACGCTACAAGGGCCTCAGCAATACAGCTTTTTACAGATGCCAGTGGTATTGGTTTTGGCGGGTATTTCCAAGGGCAATGGTTTAATGCACGCTGGCCCCCCATCTCAAGCTTGACGCCAACCGTGAGCTCTCCATTGCTTTTCAGGAACTCTACCCAATCGTCATCGCAGCTCTACTTTGGGGCCAATCATGGACCCGCAAACGCTTGGTGTTCAACTGCGACAACATAGCCACGGTCCATATTCTCAATAAAGGCCGTTCCAAGTCACCATCAATCATGAAACTGATGCGCACCCTCGTGCTTTGCGCTGCCTCCCATAATTTCATGTTCCATGCCGACCACATACCAGGCAAACATAACTTAATTGCTGATTCTCTTTCTCGTTTCCAGATGACACGCTTCCGCCAAGCAGCTCCCTTGGCCAATTCGACACCCTGCCAACTACCCTCCAACATAATGTTCAACTGAATAGGGCGGCCGCCACCTTCAAGCAAGCTGCACTGGGCACCCGGACAATTGAATCTTATGCAACCGGAGTTCGCTCGTGGGTACAATTCTCCGCAAGGTACGACACTCATGTACAGATGTCACATTATCCACCCATCTCCGAAGACCTGCTAATCTACTTCATCGTCCACTGTGCATTGCCCACCTTCACCTCAAGTACTCCACCATCAAGGTTTACCTCGCCGGCATCCGTCATCACTACATAATGGCGGGTCTGCCAAACCCACTCACCTCAACTAACAACCAACCACACCTTCGTCTCCATGCAGTACACCTTACGGGGAATTCAACGGCTGCAAGGACCATCTTCACGCCCCCGGCTACCCATAACATTTGATATCCTGCGACAACTGTGCTCGCTGCTCCGCTCGACTGTGTATGGACCATATCTAGACCTCCTGCTGGAATCTGCGTTCGTCTTAGCCTTCTTTGGTTTTCTCCGCTGTAGCGAATTCACCTGCTCTGGACGCTCCTTCAACCCTGCATATAACCTGTGTGTTCGCGACCTCAACGTCCAAACGACACTCAGGGCTATCCGGATGCTCTTTCCGTGAACATTAAGGCATCCAAGACAGATCAAATGCGCCGTGGCTTTAAGCTTCGTCTATTCGCCACCAATTAAGTCAACGATATGCCCAGTCACAACAATCCATCGTTTCCTCAGAGTCCGCCGACAAATTTGTTCTTCGCCTCAGGAACCCCTCTTCATCCTTCCAGAAAGAGTAGACATTCACTGCGCTGCTCCGTTCCTTACTTTCGTGCCTTGGCTTCCAGCCCCACCTGTACGCTGGACATTCATTTCGCATTGGGGCAGCCACCATGGCCGCACACGCCAACCTTCCAGACCACCTTATACAAACTTTCGGCAGGTGGTCCAGTGACTGTTACCGTACTTATATTCGGACACCAGAAAGCCTTCTGCGTCACCCATCTCAATCAATGACTATGCCATAGGGCCTTTTGTAGAGACATTAGCCACTCGGTAGCAACTTTCTTTTTTTGGTTTCGCATTACACCACATTTCGGACCTGTTGGGACCTTGCAGGGCCACCTGCAACCTTCACCCCATGCAGGGCCACCTGCCACCCACATCACCACTTCATGCTGGGGCCGCACAGGGGCATCTGTCCCCCCAGATCATTGCTCCCCCCCCGAGCCGTGCTGCCAGCCCCTCGGGACCGGAGTCCATTGAGCTTCACCCACATTTCACCCCTCATGCTGGGGCCGCACAGGGGCACCTGTCCCCCCAGCT
>LD348145.1:0-17069 GCA_001465055.1 Ptychodera flava
GTAAGTGTTTACAGATTGTTCCGACTATAATGAGCCGTGCAAACAAACGTCTTGTACAGCTAAACTAACGACGGAGGCAGCGGCAGTCGATTGTAAGCTTCATGCAAGGCATTGCACGTTGTGACAGACGGTACGGAGTCCAGGTTTGCTGAATGAATTGTGAGAGAAAATTATACATGAATAAAAATTCAACACTTCACCATTGTAATCATTGAACTAGTCGTTTCTTCCATTATGGAGTATAATGAAAATTTCGTTGAAAACAAATGACGGGACTGATTCTGCTCCGTCTCCTCAAACGAAATTTTGTGTACGGCCAGGCTACGCTGCAGGCAACACAGCCTATCAACTTCGCATATATGAAAACGCTCAGAAAGGAAAAATTGTATCTTAAATGCAGTACAAAAGTCTTACTTATTAAATTTAAAAGTATTTCCAAATAATATCGAACGTAACGAGTATCTAATCCTCACAAGGACTACAGTAGTACTAGCTGCAATGCGATGGAGCTCCAGGCATGGTAGAAGTTCGAACAACAGAGAGATCCCGGCCTCACTGCAAAGTCGTCCCCTGCGCACCCGGCCCGACAGCAAACTAACCTCTTGATTTGATTCTGTTGTTTACATATTTTTGTATAAAATTCATGATACATATATCTGACTTGCACAACTGTGCAATTTGCCTAGGACTGTGATTTTGGCTGTAGTCTACAGACGATCGGAGGGAGCTAAGGCAGGCCCCAAATTTGCACGGACAATGCCCGGGACAATTATACTGACGCAGCTCGATGAGAAAGTCATTCATATAAACCTAAATGTAGACTTGGTTCAAGTCTGTGATTGTGAATGTTTGAGTGGAGTGAACGCAATGATTTGTATTTTGCTTTAATGTGAAACGCGCGCGTGAGTGGACGTGATGAGTAGGGTGAACGCGATGAGTGGGGTGAACGCTATACGGCGGAGTTTCGGTGAATCCGACAGAAACTAACTCACTACTGCGCAGACTCAAACGTGACGCATTCAATCGCTTGGAAAACCTGGAGTGAGCTGCCAAATTCCGGATAGGTTTGTACGAAATAGGAGAGACACAAAAGAAATATTATAAATGATTTTATTTTTTTTAATTCACCGACTTGAACCGAGTCTAACCTAAATAAAGTGATCCATACAAAACTTTTAAACATCACTTGTTCTGAAATTTTATGATCAATGGTTCTCAGCTACGGATTTTACACTGCGGTGTTGTTTTTTGTGTTTGACCGGCTACTTTGTCCTGTAAGGCTGCATGGAGGTACAAGTGCAGCGGGGCCGGGCCGAGATTGGTGTGGGGCCTGCAGCAAGGTAAAGTTGACAGCGTCCATTGCAGAATGCCCGCGTGTTATCCTTTCGCGTTTCGGAGGAAATTTACCGCTGTATTCAGAATATTTGAATGACCCCCAGGTCGTAAATACTGACGGTTCCCTTACTTGCTGCCAAAGGCCATTGCGTTCACTGCATTCGACAGCCTACCATACATTGCCAAACTATGTTGCTTCGATTTCGCAATTACCTTGCCGCCAAAGCAACAATCAGCTGAAATTTATTACTTCAAGTTACTCAATTTTGATAGCTATTTGCCTACAGAAGTGAGCCAAGTGTATATAGTGTCGTCTTGATTTTACATCGGTACCCGGAGTTCTGAGTGACCAACTGCAGCAGGGTGCGCATCGGTGGACTGCAGACTGCAGTTTGAATAATCCGTATACGCACACTGTACCAGAATAGAATGTCAGCCTCCTCTGCCAAAGTTCTGTATCCTCTGAAACACAGTAGCAGTACGTATTTGAACAGAGAAGAACAAATAAAACCATTCGCAGGTCATTCAGCCGGCGACTATGATATAACCTTTTTACTTTTTTGATAATTATTCGACTTTAGACGACGCCAATATTCCGTATGTACATGGCGGTCAGTAGCCGAATCATTCACATAATGAACGTTGATATGGCCTGAAACTTCGGTAAATTCATTCAAGCAAACTCTTGTTTGATTAAGTTGATAGTTTTCCTTTCTTTTTTATTTCGAGTATTTGCCATGGGAATGACTGAAACGAACCTGGAAACGAAGGTTGTACGTATCTATATTAGTCCGAGCCTGAGCGTGATCTGAGAGCAAACAGATCCGCAGATAATGCGAACGATCGCAACCGTTACCAACAGACTCATTATGCAGAGCCATGCCCCAAAACGCCCAACCAAACTTGGCACTAATCATGATCCCAGTCCTTTTCGAGCCGGGCTTTAAGGGAAGTGCGGTGGCCTTTGAAAGACCCTTTGGTTTGGTTTTGTACCGTAGTATAGGAAGAAAACCCGACCTATCGTCGTTGCTGTGAATGTTTGTGTTGTTTTAGCCTCTTTTTTGCCTATTTGAAGAATCGTCTTTACAGCCCTCCATACTGCGTTCTGTGTAGCGAGTGTCTTCGATCGCTCTCCTAAGTTTGTGATGTACAACTCTCTTGAGTCCCGGTGCTTTATACGGTGTAGAGGTAAATAGTTAGAGATCAGGGTGATAAATTGGTTGCCGCAGTGTCTTTCCAGGTGTTGCCACTTTTGAAGGAATTCAACACTCGTTATTTTGGCCAGGTAAGTATTCTTTAAGGTGTACCTGTAGGCTACGTGGCACTGAATAGGGCCCACTTAGGTTTCAACACATTCAACACTCTTGGCTTTCGCATCATACCCCGTTGTATGAGTAACTGGGATCGGAAACGGGAAAGGCTTAATTTATATCCATCTTTGCTAATATTAATTCTTGTTTAGCTTACAAATGGCCACCTATACTTGTTTTGGTGAAAATTTGACTTTCAATTGGACAAAACATTGCGTATGACTTTCTTTTGTGTGTTATTTAGGCCTATGAAAAATATCAAAATTGCATACATGTTGTTGTCAGATATCTCAAATCTTAGATTGTAAGAGATAGGCTTAGGCTTCCCTGTAATCATACAAATGAGTTAAATGGGAATTTATTGGAGTAGATTACAGCAATCGAAGAGAATGAATGACACTATAGAAAGACTTATCTCGGACTGCGGGGACATAACTATAAAAGAACAGCACAGAATACTTGCCGGATGTATTGACTGTTCATTATAGTACAGGCAGTACCATACAACATGGAATGTAGAACATACAAATCAAAGACGTGGCAAATTTTCTCAACGTCTTTTATTAACCACCATTTTAACTTTTTAGTACTATTTAATGCCTATAGAGTATTTTTCTATGTTCCTTTTAACAAGTAAATGTCAGTAAAGTAACACAAACTTTTGAGTTTAGGCATTGTCACTGCATAATTTTTGAGTTTACCCCATCAAGCCATATCTTGTTGGAAAAACAACTGCGTTAGTGTTTCAGAGATATGATATTTATGTGGCTTACTTATTCGCTGCATTTGGTAGGAGAGGAAACATTATCCCTTAAATGTGTATTATAGAGGGATGTACGGCATACCATATATTAGGAAAACAATCGACACACCCCATAGGTCTCAAAAAGATACTCTCTTTTAATGTTTTTTACTTCTCTATTGCAGTAAGTTCTTTCAAATGATATATAAATACCTTGTAAAAATTGTTTGGAGGAACATGAACTTAATTATTGGGTTTGAAATTAAGCAAATTTTACAATTTACATTTCATGTCCGATATAAAATCTAATCGATGTTTGAATATCGATTTATCCCCATTTAGTTGTATACCAATGGTAAGGGGATCATCTGGGCTTTCTAAGAATGTATTGTTTAAGGTACTTTGTGGTTTTGTTTCCGACTAGCGGTAAATATGTTACCCCTAACCCATTCCTATTTTACTACTGAGGGCGTGACAGCCCTTCACAAACAAGTCATTACACTCTCACACACCATCAGTTAAATGGAAAATAAGCAGATTATGATAGCTAAGAATACTAGCTAACAGAAAATCATAGTGGGTAAAATGCCTTAGATGGGATGATTTCGATAACTGGCCAACGGACTAACTGTTTTGTTCATATTGTTCAAAAATATCACTTAAAATTGACACAAACTGAAAGGCTTAAGCTTTGTAACTTTCAAATATGGACTTTTCCCAATAAAACTATACATGTTTGGAAAGGCCTATTTCAGAGCTTTCAAACAGTATAACATTTATATGGTTTCATAATTCATGACTCAAAGCAGAAAGGGAAGCATTACCCCTACCCCTTATATTATAATTTTGTTTTAAAAAATCACTTAAAATTGACACAAATTGAAAGGCATAAGCTTTGTAACTTTAAAATATGGACTTTTCCTAATAAAATTATACATGTTTGAAAAGGCCTATTTCGGAGCTTTCAAACAGTATAACATTTATATGTTTTCATAATTCATGGCTCGAGGCAGAAAGAGAAACATTACCCCTACCCCATATATTGTAATTTCGTTCTTAAAAATCACTTAAAATTGACACAAACTGAAAAGCATAAGTTTTGCAACTTAAAAATATGGACTTTTCCCAATAAAACTATACATGTTTGAAAAGGCCTATTTCAGAGCTTTCAAACAGTATAACATTTCTATGGTTTCATAATTCATGGTTTGAGGCAGAAAGGGAAACACTCCCCCTACCCCTTATGTTGTAATTTCGTTCTTAAAAAATCACTTAAAATCGACACAAACTGAAAGGTTTAAGCTTTGTAACTTTAAAATATGCAACTTTTCCCCATAAATCTATATATTTTTAAAAAGGTCTCATGGAGCACTTTCAAAAAATGTAACATTTTTATGGTTTCATCATTCATGATTCGAAACAGAAAGGGAAACATTACCCCTACCCCTTATGTTACACACGGATATATGGCATACCGCGTAATAAGAAAACAAGCTCAAGCACCCTCTAAATCTCAAGACACATAATTTTAATGTTGTTTTTCTTGTTTATTGCACTAAGATATTCGAAAAAATATATAAATACCTTATGAAAAATTGTTTGGAGGAACGGGAACTTAATTATTGGGTGTGAAATTTAGCAACTTTTATTACGATTTACGGTCAATGGCCGATATAAAGTATAATGGACGTTCGAATATTAATTTATCCCTATGAAGTTATATATTAATGAAAAGGCCATGATCTTGGCTTTCTAAAAATGTAACGTTTATAGTATTTTATTGTTTCTGTTTCCGTCGAGCGGTAAATACGTGACCCCTACCCCATTGTTGAAATCCAAGCTGGCGCCAAGATGGCGGCAAAGATGGCGCCAAATGAACCCCATGGGACACAATTTGATTTTGGGAATATCAAAATTCATTAAATATAGATCCTAAGGATTACAAAAATGTAGGTTAAAAATACATCCATGGGGTGCATGGGAACCCTACTTTCCGACTAGACTAATACTAGCTAACATAAAATCATAGTGGGTAAAATGCCTTAGTGGGGATGATTTCGATACCTGGCCAACGAACTAACTGTTTTGTTCATATTGTTCAAAAATATCACTTAAAATTGACACAAACTGAAAGGCTTAAGCTTTGTAACTTTCAAATTTGCAACTTTTCCAATAAAACTATACATGTTTCGAAAGGCCTATTTCAGAGCTTTCAAACAGTATAACATTTATATGGTTTCATAATTCATGGCTCGAGGCAGAACGGGAAACATTACCTCTACCCCTTATATTATAATTTTGTTTTAAAAAATCACTTAAAATTGACACAAACTGAAAGGCATAAGCTTTGTAACTTTAAAATATGCGACATTTCCCAATAAAACTATACATATTTGAAAAGGCCTATTTCGGAGCTTTCAAACAGTATAACATTTATATGTTTTCATAATTCATGGTTCGAGGCAGAAAGGGAAACATTGCCCCCACATCATATGTTGTAATTTCGTTCTTAAAAAATCACTTAAAATCGACACAAACTGAAAGGTTTAAGCTTTGTAACTTTTAAATATGCGACTTTTCCCCATAAATCTATATATTTTTAGAAAGGTCTGATGCAGCACTTTCACAAAATGTAACATTTTCATGGTTTCATCCTTCATGATTTTAAACAGAAAGGGAAACATTACCCCTACCCCTTATGTTACACACGGATATATGGCATACCGCGTAATAAGAAAACAAGCTCAAGCACCCACTAAATCTTAAACACATACTTTTAATGTTGTTTTTCTTGTTTATTGCACTGAGTTCTTTCAAAAAAATATATAAATATTTTATGGAAAATTGTTTGGAGGAACGGGAACTTAATTATTGGGTGTGAAATTTAGCAAATTTTACGATTTACGGTCAATGGCCGATATAAAGTCTAATCGACGTTCGAATATTAATATATCCCTATTAAGTTATATATCAATAAAAAGGCCATGATCTTGCTTTTCTAAGAATCTAACGTTTATAGTATTTTATCGTTTCTGTTTCCATCGAGTGGTAAATACGTGACCCCTTCCCCATTGATGAAATCCAAGCTGGCGGCAAAGATGGCGCCAAATGAACCCCATGGGACACTATTTGATTTTGGGAACATCAAAATTCATTAAATATAGACCCTAAGGATTACAAAAATGTAGGTTAAAAATACACTCATTGAGTGCATGGGAACCCTACCTTCCGACCCGACTAAAACGAGTATAAATGGTTTGCTAACAGTCGCTTTTCGGTTCAGATTTTCAGAAAGACCTCAGATATAATACCTTGAAATATTTACTCCAAATGTTCATTTGTGTATAAATTTGCGGTGTTTGCGTTGAAAATTTACGTTGTCTTAAATACGTAGAGAATTTACAACATTACGGCAAACCTTAAAACTTAAACGTGGCATTGCCAAACTATAAAACTTAAACTTGAGAATCGCCATACTATGAAACTTACATGTTCAGTTTTGCTGAAAAGCTTTCGCGATTATTTTTATATTGCCCCCCTGAGCAAAAGACTGGTGCAATAATTACTGTTCAATTGTTTTATGTTATCCTCAACATAGCTAAAAAGATTTTTCACAACTTGTTTTACGACTGTCTTTAATATATATAGGTGAATTTTAAGCCAAAGATGTAACGATGTGTTTTTTTTTTCAAAACGAGATAAACGATAATCAGGATACTGTGTGCCATTTTTCATGTAAACGAATTCCACAACTACCAACAGCTAAATCTGTTTGAACCTGTGTCTTTTCAGAAAAGTCTTTTCAAATACACAGGGATAATGTCGGTTTATTCTTCACAAGAAGAATCTTTGAAATGTTAAAATCAAAACATTTACAACTCAACTTTCCCAGGGATAGTTGTGTACATGTTTACTCAGCCACCGTTTTTTGTTATTTTTGACATCAGGTATGTACACCGTCCATGCGACATAACATATCGGGTACTGCAGTTACAAAATAAAGAGCATAGGTTTAGTTCAAATTGCATAAAGTGAATTAAACATTCACAGAACGTTTTTTCAGAGTGGCTGTTGCGAGTCCTTCAGCGTTCATAGACCAAAAAAGACAGTGACAATATCAGTAATCTTATTTCATTACTTTCTGTTGTTGTGTTGTGATTCTTCCTCGACATAGCAACAGGATGATCAGTGGGGTACCAGACACTACGGGTGAAGTTGACGTTTTAAAAACATGTAATTTTAGAATGACTGATTGATGGTTCCACATATATGGAGCGTAATTCATGCCAAAATTAGCACCCCACTTTTCGATACGACTCATTCACTTTTCAATACAACTTAATCAGATTTTGACACTACTCAACCAGTTTTCGAAACTACCTATATACTTTTCGATACCACTCATCCACTTTTCAATACCACCTGATCAGATTTTGACACTACTCAACCAGTTGTTGAAACTACCATCCACTTTTCGAAACTCGCAAAACTATTTCGCCATTACCAACTCAGTTTTTAATACCATTAAATCAGATTTCGACACCGGCAAAACCATTTCGCCACTACCAACTTAACTTTCGATACCAGACAATCAGATTTCGACACTCGCAAAACCATTTCGTACGCCACTATAACTTAGTTTTCAATACCATTTACTCTGATTTCAACACTCGCAAAACGATTTCGCCACTACAAACTTAGTTTTCGAGATCAGACACCCTAGTTCACTAAAGAGTTTACGGCTATGAATGAGACGACGATGAAAGAATTTGAGACGTGCGTGACAGAATTCGCTAGCAAATTCTTAGGCCGATTCGGGTGTGCATATAGGATCGTATAGGAATCTTGAAACGGTGACCCGGAAGTTATAGTTTTGAAACTTTGACAGTATGGTAGTCTCGGTGACCCAGACTCTCTGCTGGGGGCGCTGTCGCTTCCGCCCGGAGAAGAGTCTGGGGAAATGCCCATTGCACTATCGTTTTTTCAAATGGCGACTGACGGAAAATCGTCAGCCTCTGATTTGCTAGAACCCACTCTGACCTCAATCGTGACCCTAAAACTTCCAAAATGGCAGCAAACACACGGCTTATGTCAGCGATTGAATGTTCTACGGCGAAATGTGGTATTTCTTTCAAGATAAAAGAAAAACAGATTGAATGTTTAGATCATCTGACAAGGGGAGAAGATGTTGTTGCTATCCTTCCAACTGGTTATGGAAAAACTCTGATCTATTCTTTACTGATAAGCATTCTCAACCATTAGGCCTATTACCACAGGCTCTAGAGTCAATGCAGGCGAACCGCTAGCCGCGCCACTGATACAATTTTATTGTATCAGTGGCGGCTAGCGGTTCGCCTGCATTGACTCTAGAGCCTGTGCCTATTACCATTAAAAACAACGTAATCGAGTGCTTGTGATATCGCCGCTGGTGTCTCTGATGAAGGACCAGGTCGAGAGACTGATTCTGATGGGAATCAAAGCTGTGCATATAGAAGACCATAAGACAGGTATGTAGATATTGTTCTAAGAAATAGAAAGAAAACTAAACACCGCACTTCGTTATTTACAGTATACCATAGATCACTGAACAATGGCTGTAAACAGACTATAGGCCTATGGCAGTATGGGCTCTATTTGAGTCAAGTGTAGTTCCCACGTTGCCTCGCCGTAGGCTTTTGTTTTCCATTGAAATTGTAAGCTCGTAAGCGACAGCGAATTTCCTGGCAAGGCAATCTGAAAGCTGACATTTATACTTAATCAGGTTCTCCCACTACCCTCGTCATCAGTTGATGGGTTTATAAGCTATATGCTAATTTAATTGGTCATGTTTTCCCTTCCAGTGGAAGATGACTGTGAATTCCTGCTATTAAGTCCTGAAGCTTTATTCAGTGGGAAGTGCAGATTTAAATTACGCCACTCATTCACCATCCACACAATTGTTGTTGATGAAGCACACTGTGTTATTCAATGGTAAGTCTAGCCAAAATATTAAACTTCAATTTTTAATTAGAAAACTTATTAATGCCATGTCAACCTCTTAATGTTAGTTTTGACTACAAAAACATGTGAACCGGTAGCTCTTAATATAACATTACAGTGCAAATATGAAACAATTTTTTTCTTGTTAATTAGATACATCCAATGTAAGTGAGGGGAGTACATTTTTTGGGGTTTCAACAATGCAGATCACTTCTTGTGGATTTGCTAACACTACCTGTGAGTTAGATGACATACTCTAATATCCATATACCAGCTGACATATGTGCAAGGATGTATACAGTATTGACATTTCCACCTTTGAAGGCCGTACAATAATATCAATAATTTTGTAGCTAGTAGAGTGAAATGTTTGAGCTGATTAGAGGGGCAATCAATGGAAGCTTTCTCTTGATATAGGAATTTCCCATGGTAAATGTTCATCATAGTTTTAGTTACATTTTATTTTACATGTACAGGTATTTTCCTTTTCATTTTTTTTTCTAGGGGCAAAGAGTTCCGCCAAGACTATGCGTTGATCGCTGAATTGAGGAGTATTCTCCAACAAGCCAACATGTTAGCACTCACAGGGACTGCTACTCCAGAAATGAGGCTTCAGCTTGAGAAGATTCTCTGCATGGATAGAAGTAAAAGTGTGACCACAAACTTGAATCGCCCTAACATATTTATTAAGCCATTAGGGCACCAACTTCAATTTCAGACACTTTTTCATGGCTCGTGGACGATTTAAGACTTATGGGTTCTGACTGTCCTAAGTACATAATTTACTGTAGAAGCATTAAATCTTGTGCTGACCTGTACAAATATTTTCTGATCGAAATGGGAAATGATTTATGGATAGGTAAACCAGGTATTAAAACCGCACTGTTTTCTATGCATCATCATTCCACTCCTTCCAAAAATAAAAGATTTATAGAGGGATATTTTAACAAATGTGATTCAAAACTTAGAGTATGTATTGCTACAATAGCATTTGGGATGGGAATAGATGCACCTGATGTGTTTATGATCATTCATTGGGGAGCATAAGGTTATTTGAAGGGTTTGTTCAAGAATCTGGCAGGGCAGGCAGGAATGGAAAGCAGGCATATTCCACTGTATACTTTCATCCAGTAGATATCAGTACTATTGCCACTGATGAAACAATGAGAGCATACTGCAAATCAGATTACACTTGTCATAGGCATATTCTCTTGAAGCACTTTGGGCAAGATTTGAGTCCAGAATTGCACCTAAATAGTCATTGTTGCTGTGACATTTGCTATAGCAAATGTAGATGTGGAAAATGTCCTGAAAGGGTAGGTCTCATTCCAGAAAAGGTCCAATAACTTTCTGAAAGTACTCCAAGAGTGGAATACTTTTCTATAAAATGACTACTGAGCAGCAGACTTGTAGTTGAATTTGTCAATAAAATCTGTGAACATTAGATGATATACCTTGACCTAGTCATTTGTGAATGTTCTGAACAAACCTTAAAAAGACATTAGCTTCAACTTGCTGCTTTTGTTTAGTATTCTGGTTCTCTGTGTCGAGTTTTTTGTCTCATATACAATGTTTGCCGTGTTGTCAAGCTGAAATTGTTACAAGGTACCTCTAATGAAACTTCAGGACCTGAACATTGTGTTTCAAATGGACAATGTATTTTACAGATCAGAAATTTGTCACATCTGGTTTGTGTGCTGACTCTGCCGCCAGATATTGCTGTTGTAAGTGCTGCTTTGAGACTGGCTGTGGACGTTGAAAATTGTAAATTTTATGTGACGCGAAAATTAGTGTATTTGAATCGGGGATAATTTCTAACAATATAGTTTGTTTGGTGATATTTGCAACAAACATTACAATTTACTAAATTCATTTGCAATTAGAAAAGCAAGTCACACATACCTCTCCCCCAATGCCCGCCCCCCAAAAAAACAACAACAACAACAACAAAAGACACAAAAAATAATCTGGAGGATCAACAGCTTTTTCTAAGGGCAGTATGGGTATATAAAACACACATACGTTATGATTAGAATGATACCACTCAAAGGTAGCAAAAACACTGAAAAAACCCAAAATTATTTACAACAGTTAATGTGCAACTTTATTCTGACACACTTTGAAGAGAACAACATTTTGGGGGCATGTCTTTGTCATTTCATCATACGTGAATTTCGTAAAACATTGCCATCTGCAAAACATCACTTGCTACATACTATAGTCTCAGTAATCCAGACTCTGCTGTGGGAGCATGGCTTACAGAATGTGTCAGCAAAGTAAATGCATGCTGTTTTTTACAGGAGTTGGGTTTTAGCTAAAGAATAGCTTGAAAATGCACATCTCTCAAAGACAGAAAAAATGTTTCAGCTTGGTATTCAATTACAAATTTCTAAACTGTTACAGTACAAAAAGTTACAGAAAATGACATGGCTAAAATAGGAATTTCCAATTACAGAAGTTTGAAGAAAGCTGTAAAGGCTAGGACATAGCTCATATTGCAAATTAAAAGTTGACAATGAGATCCCCTTTAAATTTTAAGTTGAAATTATTTTGTCGGGGCACCCAGGTGACACATTGGTATCATCTGTGACTACCTTAAAATGCCCATTTTCCAGTGGAGTATACGTTTCTTTTGTCTACCAACCATTTATGTAATTGACTGACGTCAACATTTGCAAAGATGTCTGCCTTGATATTGGGGAAATGTGGGTGTCTCCTACCAGGTATCAGTTGAAGTACACATGATTTGTTTTTCAACTCATTATAAACTACTCTGATGTCACAAGAAACATCTTTTTTAGTATGTTCCTCAGACACTAATGGCACATTCAATTCTTTCTTGAGCTGCAATTCAATATCGTTACAAGACATTAAAGTCTTGCCAATCCGTGCAATGGCAGCAGCAGTATGATTTGATCCAAGCATTTTTATTCTATTTTTAGCTAATTTATTGAGCAGTTCCATGACATAGTCCCCATCTAAATTCTTGCCTGAACCCCCCGAAAGATTAACAAACTTGTTATATTTGATCTGGTGAGCTAGTCGGGGTGAGAGCAGGGCTTTGGTGCTTGCCTGGAGCAAAAATGCCTCAAGTCTATATTTGACTTTTCGTATACTAACATGGAAAATCTCCAGTTCCTCATGCAACGATCGCCATCTCCAGCTGCAGTGGTCATGGCTGAGACTCTCCTAAGAAGTCCGTACTTCATGACAGCAGTTGCATAATTGTATACGTGATCCATGGCTTCAGCTTGAGAGATTACAGTATTACAGTGGAATTTGATCGAGTGTCCGTTTTGCCTTGCAAAGCTCAACAAGTCTACATGTTGCTTATCGTTAGAAAAGTAAACATTTGCAACAAATTGAGTCTTTGATGTTAGATTATACAGCTCGCGCGGCGAACGTTTCCTATACACTGTCTATTCTGCAATCATGACAGTTGTTTCAGCATGCCACTCATGCACACCAAGCTAGACACCGCACTATAGCTATAGCACATCATCAAAATTTTTTTTCCAGCTAATTGTGTACTTTGATTTGGGAAATACAACTCAGACAAAACTCACTGGCATATTTTTCGAGTGCCGGATCTATATCTCGAGGAAAGTCCTCAACATCAACCGGACTGACTATGGGCGTTTTATTATAGTAGAACATTGTATTTATTCAGCAAAGTAAAGAATATTTTGAAGGCAGAGAAATATCACAGTCCCCTCCATGCTAACCCGTTGCCGTGTATGATGCCGTCCGGGAACTTAAGTGACAGTAAATTATTTCAAAAACACTGGGTGTGTTATTTAATCGCACAAAATGTACCGTGTTGATTGAATAGCACTTGCATGTGCAAAATCAACACTTTTCTTCAAGTCTATTTTGCAGCTTGGATAAGTGTCAATTTAGAAAGTTTCATTTAGCTGAGACAAGAGAGAAAGCGGGATTAAAGTTTCATGCAGGAGTGTATAGCATTTTCTGGTTGACAATATTAGTATCGTGTCAAACTTGTTGATAATGTAGACTGCACTGGCAATGCTACAGACTGCATGCTGATGGAACTGTTGTCGTGATTGCTGACATCGAGAGGAGAAGAAAAGTTTTTTTTAAAGAATTTACTTGTTTCTTCATAAAATTCCCAATCTAAAAGTAAACACCTAAAAGAAAACTGGTGATGTGCATGTAGTGCAGTGTTAAGCTTGTTGTGAGTGACATGCTGAAACGACTGCAGTGACGAAGACTGAATTTGTTGCAAATGTTTACTTTTCTAATGATAAGCAACATGTAGACTCGTCGGGCTGTGCAAGGCAAACCGGACACTCAATCAAATTCCACTGTACTTTCAACGCTTTTTAAGGTTAATTCCATTTCATTGAAAATGTACTTGTCAACAATTTGTCCTATCAAATTTCTCAAGACAAGGTATTTTCTATTGTTTGGTAATACATGAATATCAGTCCCACCAAATGAAACAGCTCCATCAAAGTTGTCCATTTGAAGGTACTCTGTTATCGCCACCAGCACATGGACATCTGTTATCAGATCAAAGAATGCTCCATCAGCATGATAGTCCTTTGAGACCGTTGATACCACATTTCTTCTATTTATCAAATTTTGGAGTTGACTCAAGGTGCCTCCTTCTCTAGCACTGCTCATAGTGTATTGATTCATAGCAGCCTTAAAAAAACAAATACAATGTACATATATTACATATATTTTTCAGTGTACAAGTGTAATCATGACATGAAAATATTAAATCTATAATCATTCTTCACTGAAATTCACGTATATTAATAAAACATTGAAAGTTTTATGTTGAGAAAAATGTCCATGACTGCTAACATGGACTAGGTTTTGACTACAGGCAAGTGGCTTTTGAATTATCAAAGTGCAGGCATCTTGGTGTCCAATATTTACACAATTCTGCAAAAATTATTGGTAGAGGTGGTAAATTTTTCCAAATCTGCATAACATGGGCCAAAAAACAAAAAGGGAATGGTATGATTTTACTGAGGTGAGTGTTTTTGACTTTCCTAGCAAGAGAAGTTAATGCACACATTGCATCACTTGGTATATATTTCATGTTAGTTTAAGGTGACCCAAAGTTTATTGTCTTGCAAAATCCACCACATACTTATTTCAAGGAGTTTCAAGGACTATGTGCTAAGTGGTAAGGGCATTCCAGTCAGTTATAGATTCTGTATGAACCCTGTGCATTACATGAAACATGAAATGGGGACATACCTGTAAGAAGTTCCTTTTTTCATGAAAATCCTCCACCATAGCAAAGACCCCTTCAAGCCGTTCTTCAGGGGTTTCCCCATCTAATGTTGCCTCATGGGCTCCACGTACCCTTTCACAAGTCAACTGATCACCCCCTAGTGGTACTGGTCTCAATTCCTCTGGCATGTCTTCTCTGAAGTGCAAAGATAACAAAGTCAAAATTGGGAGATCTGTTATAAAAGCCTTATGCTTCTATCTATAAGCCAATGTAAACTGGAAAGGTTGTTAGGCTGGATTTTTGCATCTGTTATTTATTGGGTTTTACCGAGGAGCAGTAAACCACCTTCCACAGACCACACACATGGCCTTTCTCTAACAGTCCTAACAATTGAAATTTAGAGGCAACACATGCCCTGTAAGTCGATTCTATAGTTTACCTTGTCGAAATATCTTGGATTTCAGCTTCTGATCTAACACCAGGTACAAAAGCTTGGAGGTGTGCCATAATGTCTATGATATCATTTGTTCGGTTTTCATTTTTGTCATATATTCCTAAAGGAAGCTACAATATGCATATGAAAATATGATAAGCACTCTTAATACACAATGCTAAATGCCTTATCATATGCTTGAAATAACTGTACTACATGCATATTTCATAAAATAGCTGCAAGTAGGAACATGCAGAACATTCAGGGACAGCAAATGTGACTTTTGCCGATTCTTAAAATAGAATTTTGTCCTGCATAACGCCAAGTTTTTGACAGGTACACACAGCATATACGAGTGTACACACATAGGATTTCACAGTTTTTTTTACTACAACTGAATTTAAGTCAGGACAAAAATTCATTCGGATACAATAATAATTCTCATAACAATTATACACGTTGTCATGATACTGGCAATCTGTAATGTGCATGGTTACAAATATAGTAAAGGCTAAAATGTCAAACTATAGACAGTACAGAAACTACTTTCTATGGTCAAACCACTATGTGTCTCTTTTCTACCGGCATATTTGATTGGGCATAATAAAAGTTGTGTTTCCATGAACATTTGTAAACTTTGCTGTACATTGTTGCCCAAAAAGTCCAGGGACAGTGGGTTTGTACAGTCGGCTTGGATACCAGAAATACACATATTAATTTTTGGCCCTAGGTCAGGACAAGTTAATTTTTAAAGAGCATGACTTTCCCTGACAAATCCAGGACACAAATCGACCTTTCCTAGAATTAGAGGAAAATCAGATTTATGCAGTTTTGTGGAAACTTAAAGGGGCACATTTTTGACAGGGCATGCTTATTAATGTAAAGAATAGTGTTTTGTGTGAACACATTTAATATCGTGTGACAAAAGGGAAAAAGATCAGCTGTGCATGATGTATCTCCTTCAAGAGGAATTCAAACATTTATGTTTTTTTCTACTTTGTATTTATGGAATTAAGTCATTCTAAATCACATTCACTACACTGGCTGATGCAAATTTATAAAAAAATAATGCACAACAAACAATTGACAATCAGACTTAATCAGATCAGATAAGCTCAGCAAAGCTTCAATAAATAGGTAAACATACAGCAAAGGTTTAATGTACTTCACTAACAGATGCATCAGTTAGTCGACATGTACAGCAAACATTAAATTACAAGACACACAATGCAGTGTATATAAATTCCCTTAAATCAACATAAATTTCAAATTTTTCGTAAATTGTAGCTAATTGTTTTAAATTTCTTGTGAACTCCAAAAATCTGGATTACGATGAAAAGCTGCATTACCTGAACATAGTGTTTTGATCTGTTCTGATGTTCAGCAGTCATATTCCGTACTTTGATTTCATAGTCCAGATCGTCAATATTGAAGCGATGACCTGGTTCAAGCATACAATTTCTCATCACTTCTTTCTCTGACCTTATGGCATATGTATGATCTTCTTTACTCTGTTCCTGCTGCACAGTATATGCATGACTCTGTTCCTGCTGCACAGTATATGCATGATCCCTCATCACCAAGCTGAGCCCTGTGTCATTTCTTTTCACCTTTAAAATAAAATTAAAAGAAAACCTTGTCAGCATTGATCACTCCAAGCAAACATGATGCAAAATTTTAGCTTTAGAAACAAGACAAATTGTTTTCTGATACAATTAAAGGATTAATGCATGAATTTTAAATACTATATTTGAAAGAGAGCACACTACAAATCTTGACCTCGTTATGCCTTGGGGTTTCATAAAACCGACATTATAGGATGTGCTGTCCCATGATTCACTCAGAGTGTGTGTACCACTGACACAGTTAACATCTGTTGTGAAATTATTAAATACCTGATTATTTTTTTTATGATTCCTTCCACAATAATACTTTCTCATCCACCTTTGAGTCAGCCTTACTGAGTTTGTTCAGTACTGTGCGATATGTCATGCTGACTCCCAACTGGTGCAGAATTTCATAGCCTTCTTTTTGTAGCTGACTCTGATACAAACTTAG
>LD348145.1:22853-38047 GCA_001465055.1 Ptychodera flava
TCACTTGCACTGTAGTAGCTTCAGATGCTCTGCACAGGTCGATGCATTTTTCCAGCGTAAGGCTTGGTTCCTGAAGCAACTTTCGCCTGACTGTATTGACGCTAATACCGCAAACTATTCTGTCTCTAATTAATTTGTCTCTCAAATCTCTGTACTCGCATGTAGCGGCTAGGTTTTGCAATGCCGATGCATAGCTATCAATGCTTTCACCCGGCTCCTGTACCCGGTTATTGAAAACATAGCGTTCGTATATCACATTGGTCTGTCCAACACAGTAATCAGTCCACAGTTTTAGAATGACTGCCATGTTCTTTTTCTCGTCATCGCTTTTGTAAGGTAGATTGTTGTGGATTTCTAGAGCATCAAGGCCAATGCATGTGATGAATGTGGCAACTCTACTTGCATCGTTTTGTTCATTGAGTTTTGTCACGATTTCATATGCATCCCAGATTTGCTTCCACTTCTTCCAATTTTTTGCTAAATTACCCTTCAGTTCAAGCTTTGGAGGCATCGGAACATTGGACGTGAAAGTTGGCAACCTACCCGCATGTACGTCATTTTCTTGGGCCATCGTTGAAGAGCACGTTTTGCGTTTCCAGTTCACACAAAGTCAAATGGTGCGCGCGGGAAAGTCGTCTGGTTGCACAGCACTGATTCTATATTTCTTCTCAGACCGTCTTCATACGTGGTTCCGAATCCAAAATGCGCCACTCCTGACACCATGTAACGTTCAACACGGTGAGTGATGAACTCTTGGATAAATCAGACACAAACCGCACAAGTAAAGTGGAACACTAGTTGGGAACTCTTTTAATGCAGCACGTGCAATAAGCCAGGCCAGCTAAAAGTCCACGCATGCGTAGTACATCAAAACAAAACCAAATAAGGTAGTTGACGTCACAATAAGCACTAAATATGAGTACAGTTTACACTCACTGCCTGTAGTCTGCTTTGAGGACCTCTTTTTGCCTTTGGGGTTTTCAGTGGTTGGCTTCCTTCCATGAGGCGATGACTAACTGCAGCGGCCAAATCGTGGTGGTGGATGTACTTTTCAATATGTCATTTGCACTGACGACAAATAAATGCACCGTGGTTTTTTCATCATTCGTTAATTTTACCCCGTAAAAGGTCTCAACTTTTTCAACGTGGGGAGTTCGTTCCCCTTGGGGTTTAATCAAGAAGTATCTGTCCTTTCCGCGGTAACAACTACACGCGATGCATGTAGTTGTATCAACTAACACACCTTTCGTTGACATAAGCCGTGTGTTTGCTGCCATTTTGGAAGTGTTAGGGTCACGATTGAGATCAGAGTGGGTTCTAGCCCATCAGAGGCTGACGATTTTCCGTCAGTCGCCATTTGAAAAATAGCGTCAATGACACTGTAGCTCCCATCCTGGACTATTTAGTGTTTGTTCTCTGGTCAGATATTTGAACATGTGTGAAAGGTATAAAGTGCATGAAGTGAAAATACTTAAATGTAATGTACTGGAGACAGTGAAATATGTTTAATGTATTTATTCAGAATATAAAATGGAAAAAAAAACAGAATTAGATATATCGAATACTGTGATACAACCATTAACTCAACAAGTCATTTACAATGACATAGTCCCCGCTTGTAATAGGAGTATTAGTCTTGATTGGACAGGAAAATGTGGTCATTAAGAAGTATCACTGGAGTGTATATGTTGAGATCTATGGGCACATAGGTCTATGTCGTTGTTCCCAATTTGAAACACATGAGGCATGTCTAAGTTATGGTTCTAAATCGGGAAAAAAGATCAGACCTCTAGCAGTATTGGCCAGCCAAGAAATACATATGCGCATCATAAATGAGGTACAAGATGTGACATCTTAAGGTCTAATATCCTATCAAAATTGGAGGGTATAGAACTTGTGGTTACTGAGATATTTATATATATGTATAATCTAGGTCAAAGGTTATCGGGGTCACATGACATTTTGAAAAAAAAAATTATATTGCTAATGAGGTAAAGCGTGTGTTGTCATAAGGTCTCCCATCCTACTTAATACAAAGGACATAGCACTTGTGGTTACTTATTTATTGACATAAACATATATTTTAGGTAAAAGGTCATCGAGGTCACATGACATTTGTTCAAAACATTTCTCTCCTATAGTTATCCTTATATACCAAAAATCAGACATCCAGCTCTATTGGCTTGCTCAGAATGAGATATGTGCATAATTATTGAGGTACAATATGTGGTGTCATAAGGTGCCCAATCATACCAAATATGAAGGGTGTAGCACTTGTGGTTACTGAGTTATTGACAAATATGTATATTTGAGGTCAAAGGTCACTGAGGTCACGTGACATTTTGTCAAAAAATTGTATTGCTAAGTTATCCCTATATACCAAAAATCAGACCTCTAGCTCTATTGGCTCGCTCAAAATTCGATATGCGCATAATAAAAGAGGTACAATATGTGGCGTCATAAGGTGTCCCATCATACCACACATGAAGGGTGTAGCACTTGTTGTTACTGAGTAATGGACAAATATGTATATTTGAGGTCAAAGGTCACAGAGGTCACGTGACATTTTGTCAAAAAAATTGTATTGCTAATTATCTCTATATACCAAAAATCACACCTCTAGCTCTATTTGCTCGCTCAAAATTAGATATGCGCATAAGTAATGAGGTACAATATGTGGCGTCATAAGGTGTCCCATCATACCACACATGAAGGGTGTAGCACTTGTGGTTACTGAGTTATGGACAAATATGTATATTTGAGGTCAAAGGTCACTAGGTCACGTGACATTTTGTCAAAAAAAATTGTTTTGCTAAGTTATCCCTATATACCAAAACTCAGACCTCTTGCTCTATTGGCTCGCTCAAAATTAGATATGTGCATAATTAATGAGGTACAATATGTGGTGTCATAAGGTGTCCAATCATACCAAATATGAAGGGTGTAGCACTTGTGGTTACTGAGTTATGGACAAATGTATATTTGAGGTCAAAGGTCACAGAGGTCACGTGACATTTTGTCAAAAAATTGTATTGCTAAGTTATCCCTGTATACCAAAAATCAGACCTCTAGCTCTATTGGCTCGCTCAAAATTAGATATGTGCATAAATAATGAGGTACAATGTGTGGCGTCATAAGGTGTCCCATCATACCATACATGAAGGGTGTAGCACTTGTGGTTACTGAGTTATGGACAAATGTATATTTGAGGTCGAAGGTCACAGAGGTCACATGACATTTTGTCAAAAAATTGTTTTGCTAAGTTATCCCTATATACCAAAAATCAGACCTCTTGCTCTATAGGCTCGCTCAAAATTAGATATGTGCATAATTAATGAGGTACAATATGTGGCGTCATAAGGTGTCCAATCATACCATATATGAAGGGTGGTAGCACTTGTGGTTACTGAGTTATGGACAAATATGTATATTTGAGTTCATAGGTCATCAAGGTCACATGACATTTGTCAAAATATCCGAGATATCTGCGTGAACGGATGGACTCACGGATTGACGAACAAACGGACATGACCCAATCTATAAGCCCACTGGACTTCATCCGTGGGGACTAAACATTGTGTTACTGCATCCTGTTTGCGATATGAATACGATGAGAAACTAAATTTTTATTTTTCGTGGCCTTATACATGGGAGTCTATGGAGATCTGCCTTATACATGAGAGTCTATGGACGTGTAAACTAAAAATATGCAAATTTCACCACGATTTGCCCAAATTTGGGAAAGGTCACTCCTATGCACTCCCATACCAAGTTTCAAATCAATCGGACTTGTGGTTTCAGAGAAGAAGATTTTTTGACCAAAAATGGGAGAAAATAACAAAAAAATTCATGAAAAATAGCAAGTCCAAGATACTGACCTAAGATGTGCACAATCATTTCATGTCAGCCCAAAGTACTTACATGCTAATTTTTCATGTAATCTGCTCTGTGGTTATTGAGTTTTTTCAATTTTGACTGTTTTTACATTTTTTCACTTAATTTGCATATTTTTGGCAATGACAACTTCATTTGGACAAAATCTCATCTACAGCCCATCATCCATGTACACACCAAATATCACGATGAAATGTACAGCAGTTTTGGAGTTTTTGATGTTGACGGACAGACATACAGACATACAGACATACAGACACACAGACATACAGACAAACATACATACAGACATTTCTCTAGCCTATAAGAATAGCTTCCATTGCCATATATACATATGGCTATGGGAGCTAAAAAACGACAGTGCAATGGGCATTTCCCCAGACTCTCTTCTCCGGCGGAAGCGACAGCGCCCCAAGCAGAGAGTCTGGGTCACCGAGACTAACAGTATGGACGTTCAATTTGTTCGTGGCCATGTGATGTCAATTTTAAACAGTATAATCCATGAATAGACCCATTTCTCAATGTCACCGGAACTTTCCTTGCGCATATGTAATTATATGCACGTCGCCGGTTTGACCTATTTCCGCTGTAGTCAAAGTCAACCTTCTGGAACATTTGTCGTCTCTATACGTAGAGTTAGAGTATGCAAACTCTGCTCCTGTATTTCCGGGCGATTTTTGTCGTTACATAAAAAAGGCCTCTGCGTGAAAGTCATCACACTAATTTTGTAATTTTGCTGTAGTATTAGCTTGCAAAAATGTTTCTAAATTTCTGACAAAATCGAAGTGGTTGATCATGTGATCTGCACTGTGACTGCTTCGGTTCGATAACCATATGTCAGCCCTGATGTTATACTAGCGTACTTTGGCAAGACCAAATGCTTTAAAGTATGACAAACACTCAGTTCAATAACCATATGACAGCCCTGATTGACAGTTCCAATGATATTTGAAAGTTATTTTCTTTCCTTGCCATCAGGTAGTCTTTATTAAAAAATGTCAAATGTACAGAAGTTTTGGCTTTACTCTAACGGTCTGAACATGATTCCTTTCTCTCGGGTGAGCATATCATGTTTTGAGTCAAAATCACCCGTTGACAAAATGTTTACTAACAGCCGGCCTACCAATGACTCGTTAAATTTTGTGAAGCCCATTTTTCCACTGCCTGCTCTCAAACTGCAAAGTGTGAGGGAAAAATTGTGTTTGGCATGAGGAGTTTTGCCTAAATTAACGAAACTCCTGAACCCAAAAATATGGCAAGATACCAATCAGTTCTTTTTAGCGTAGTGCATGGCCGTTCTTACGTGCATACATGATATGACTGTACTGTGACACTTTTGTGATTCCCAACTACCTCCATGTGATATTTCGGTGACCTCAACAACCCTCTGTAAAAAAAGCAATCTTCTCTTGATATCCATGTATTAATTGTCGAAATAGATGAAATTACAACAAAAACATCACACTAAGGATCGCATACGCGATGTTTCAAATTAGGGTCGATCCCGCGGCCCGATGTCATATCCGCCATAGTTGTCACTGCCAGTCCAGCTAACTCAAATACCGATCGTTTTCTCTCTTGACAGGAGCGTTTTCATCGCTCAGAGTATGGTCCAAATAAATGATTTTCTTTTTATTTTGAAGAGTTTTACTGATGAATACAACCAATTTCACAGCAATATTTTTTTTTTATTTTGATCTTTGAAAGATCGGTTTTTTCATGCTGCAATTTACTCACTCTTGATGTATATCATAAGTTGATCATATATGTGTTTGGCTCACATTTGGTATGCATAAAGATGTTAGCTTAGAGCATAAGTTGGCGTCTGTAGTATGTATGTATGTATGTATGTATGTATGTATGTATGTATGTATGTATGTATGTATTTATGTATGTATGTATGTATGTATGTGTGTGTGGGTGTTTGTGTGTGTGTGTGTGTGTGTGTGTGTAAGTATGTCCATCCACTGCAAAAAATTGAGAACTGCTGCACATTTCAGCTTGGTATTTGGTGTGTAGATGCAACCAGAGCTGTAGATGGGATTTTGTTCAAATGAAGTTGAAGATGCCCAAATTATGCAAATGAGCTTAAAAATGTGAAAATGGTCAAAAATTAATAACTCAAGAACCGCTGTTCAGATTGCTTTAAAAATAAGTATGCAAATACCTTAGGTGGATTTCATATAGTACTGTGTATTTAGTTGAGATATCTTGAATTTTTCTCTTTTTGTTGAATTTTTTGGTGATTTTTTCTCAGTTTTTGTAAAAAAAAATTATTTTTCTCTGAAACCGCTTGCCCGATTTGGGTTGGATTTTTGCAAGGGTGTTACCTTTGTAATCTATTGAAATTATGACAAAACAAGCTCAATTTTCTTTTTTGGGCAATTTTTGTCAATTTTGGTCAAAAATTTGTTTTTCCGGAAGTACAAGTCCAAATGCTTAGAAATTTAATTTTTAGGGCATTAGAGTTATCTTTATTGTAACTAACCAATATCATGTCGAAAATACTAATGTTGTATTTTAAGGCAATTTTTCTCATTTTTGGTTTAAAAAAATGATAACACAATACACTGATCCTGTTACTTTGAAATTTAGTTTTTGGGTTTCTTAGAGTATTCTCATAATGTGTGAAAACTATGTGAAAATATCAAAAGTGCAGTTTTGGAGTGATTTTTATCCTTGATTGTTTTATTTTTTAATTTTATGCACGTAAAACATATTTGCCATTTAATCAGGTGGCAGATGTAAGCAATGTTTACACAGAAATTCATTTGGTATAGATTGCTGTGCTGGTTATGTAAACATAGATGAATTCTTCATTAAGAGTCTAGAACAACTGTTTCAAATGAAGAAATTCTTTGGAAAATGTCTTGGTTGCTATACTTGAAAAGTAATTTATGTTGTAAGTTTAGTGAAATATGCAATCATTAGCTGAACATGGAACAAAATTTAGCATATCTTAGGAATACCTTACAGTACATCTTTTTAAAAATGGTGTTAAGACTTGAAATTTACAAGAAGTTTTCAAATTGCAGATTTAGTATTTACTCTCTTTAATTATTCAAAGGTGAACTAACTCCATGTCATTTTTTACGATAGCGTTGTTAGAAATAAATAAAAATGAGACAATTCATTTAAAATAAAGAAAACAATTATTATATGCTTAGCAAATGAGATGATTTTAATAAATACCAAGACAAAGATATCGAATGTATTGTTTTTATGACGTTACCAAAGAAATTTTAACATTTGTGTCAAATACAAAACCAGATATGAACTGAATATGCCCACGTGTTTTACAACAGGTTCATCAATAGTAGTACGCTACACAGAACATTGAGATATATGTTATCACTATATGTAGCAGGTTTTTTCAACTTCGCACAGTACTCTCAGAGTTTAATCACTAATTACAAAACTTTATATGCAAATTTATATTTAATATGCAAATGAGCTGTTAATTAACTTGGCACTGCTCAATGCTTTATGGGACAATTAGATATCCATCAAATCAACATTTGTATCACGTTTTATTTAATTTAATGCTGTAGTTGTAGAGTAATGTCACTAATTATGAAGTTCATTAAATATGCAAATAAACCCTAAATGAACTTGACACTGTTCAGTGATTCACAGCACAATTAAATATTTATCAAATTAATATCTGTAGCACGTGCACGTTTCACAAAATTTTGGTGCCGACATTTCAGAGTTATTACCTAATTACAAAGTTTATTAAATATGCAAATGAACCCTTAATTAACTTTACACTACTAAATGTTTTACGACACAGTTAGATATCTGTCGTATATGTGCAGCAGTTTTCATCACATTTGATGAAGTTATTTTGGAGTTATTTGACTAATTATAAGACTTCATGAAATATGCAAATGAGCTAATTATTAATTTGACACTGCTCAATGCTTCTCAGTACAATTGGCTATTTATCAGATCAACATCTGTAGCAAGTTTCATCAAATTTAACGCTGTAATTTTGGAGTAATATCACTAATTACAAAGTTCATTATATATGCAAATGAACCCTTAATGAACTTCACACATCTAAATGCTCTACAGCACAATTAGATATCTGTCGGATCAGTATCTGCAGCAGATTTGATCACATTTGGTGCAGTTATTTTGGAGTTATATCACTAATTACAAAACTTCATAAAATATGCAAATGACCTATATGTTAACTTGACACTGCCATCTTCTCAGTACAATTAGATATTTATCAAATTGTTATCTGTACCTAATTTCACTGACTTTGGTGCCGTAATTTCAAAGTTATATACATAATTACAAAATTCATTAAATATGCAAATGAACCCTTAATTAATTTCACACTACTAAATGCTTTACACTACAGTTAGATATCAGTCAGATCAATATCTGCAGCAGACCTCATCACATTTGGTAATGTTATATCGGAGTTATATGACTAATTACAAAACTTCATAAAATATGCAAATGAGCTCTTTATTAACTTTACACTGCCTAATGCCTTTTAGTATAATTAGATATATATCAGATCAATATTTGTTGCAAGTATCATCCAGTTTGGTGCAGGAATTTCAGAGTTATCTCACTAATAACAAAAGTTCATTAAATATGCAAATGAGAAGATAATTGACATGACACTCACAGTATCATCATAATGTTCTAAGATTGTCATCTGTGAAAAGTTTCATGAAATTTTGTGCAGTATTTCTTGATATATGTCTACACTGTCATTACCGTCTCCATAGGGAAACCATTGTAAGGAAAAAAACGATATTGCATAACTTCATTAACATGCAAGCCACACTAACCAAAATCTAATCAGTACTTGCAAGTAGCATATGGTACCTGTGTATTAAATCTGACTTGAATCCGTTCAGGCGTTTTTGAGTTATCGTGTAAACAGACAGACAGACAGACAGACACACACACACATTAACACACACACACACACACACACACACACACACATACGGACAGACAGACAGACATCGCTATGACAATAGCCCACGTGTTTACACACGTGAACTAATTACAATATCGAAATTTATCGTTACATAAATGTTTAACTTTCTTCCTCTCGCTTTGAAAGGGGTCATATTGACCAAAGTTGGTGGATCAAATCTTAACATAATACCTTTCACAATATACCATATTAAAGCTCCACTATCATTAACTTTTGGGTTTTTTTTATATTTTTTGTTTCAAATGGTAATCTTATATGTTTATTTTTCATACTAGGCTAAATAGAATTGTGTATTACTCAGACTCGTACTATGCACTATAATAAAAACATGCGAGGTCTTGTTTTGTTATTGTCCGGACTTCAATAACTCTGTTGACACTTGGACTATGAAATCCTTCTGTAGCACATGCGCACAACATTCCAATATGGCGTCTTGCGAATTGGCTGGTGTTAACGCTGGAATCCTCTGAGATCAACTGGCCAGCCCAAAAACAAAAATTCCAAGATGAAGTGTGGTGCAAAGGTGGGGTTAGATTGGGCTTTGGGATTGGACATCTCGCATGGGTGTCAAAATCTGATTAAGTGGTATCAAAAACTGAGTGGATAGTGTTGAAAAATGGTTAAGTGGTATCCAAAAGTGAGTGGGGGTGTCAAAATCTGAGTAGTGTCCAAATCTGATTAGGTGGTATCGAAAACAAAGTGGGTATTGTCGAAAAGTGGTAAGTAGTGTTACAATCTGATTAACTGGTATCAAAACCTGAGTTGGTAGTGTCAAAAAACTAATTAAGTGGTATCGAAAAGTGGATGGGTAGTTTCAAAAACTGGTTGAGTAGTGTCAAAATCTGATTAAGTGGTATTGAAAAGTGAATGAGTGATATCGAAAAGTGGATGGGTAGTTTCGAAAACTGGTTGAGTAGTGTCAAAATCTGATTAAGTGGAGTGGTATCGAAAAGTAGGGTGCTAATTTTGGCATGAATTACGCTCCATACGACATATCCCAACAAGTTTTGAAAAACCAGAGTTTTTCAATTCCTTCTGATGATAATATTTTGGTCCGAAATTGTTTTAACAGTTTTTGTAGAGTGCGCTGTGATTATACCAATTTGATTTCAGTTTGATATCTGATTCGTTGAACAGCTGCGGTCTATGCAGCCGACGAAGAGCAACATGTGACGTCATTCGGACGGAGTGCATTGTATAATTGCTCAACTACTGTATGACCCTTGTCGTTGCTAATGTACTTCTCGTCCCAGCATGGTCCGGAAGAGATCTAGGTCTTCTAGCAGTTCAAATTATCAATTTAAGGATGTGATGCATTCGGCGTTACTTCTAAATTGTCAACGTACTTTGGAAAAATCATACGTATCTCTAAATACGGTTTCAATTCGCAATTGCAATGCAGCGCTTGACTATATGATTAAACTCAATTTTTTGCTGAATTGTACGGTGCCGCTGTATGCAGTGAGAGTTAAACGACTTTAAAAAGTTACTCTTCATGTATTTTCCATTTATTGTGTTTCATCTGAAAAAGATTGAGTTCTAACCTTACAATCCTATCGGAAGGTCCAGTGTCATTTCTTAACATTGCCCATACGGGTCAGGTTATTTTAGTAACAACATGGATGCCCAGCACAAATACACAGATGAAGAAATTATTAACATGCTTAATTTCTTAATCGACAACACATTTTTTAAGTTTGGTGGTATGACCTTTCAACAATCTATCGGCATACCAATAGGTACAAATTGTGCACCACTTCTTCCTGACTTATTTCTTTTTTCATATGAAGCAGAGTTCCTACAATCTCTCTACAAAGCAGGTCTAAAAAACACGTAAGGCGTTTTAACAACACGCACGGATATATTGATGATCTGATTAGTTTAAATAATCCAGACATATTAAATTACTTACATCATATATACCCTGATGAATTGGAAATCAAAGAAACAACTGAGAGTAGGAACTCAGCTTCATATCTTGATCTGTTCCTGCAAGTGGGTACTAATGGGCTACACACTAAGCTGTATGACAAAAGGGATGATTTTGATTTTGAAATCATAAATTATCCCCACTTGTCAAGTAATATTCCATCTGCACCGGCTTATGGTGTGTATGTGTCTCAACTTCTCAGATATTGTAGGGCTTGTGATTCCTACGCGGATTTTCAAATGAGACACAGCTTATGAGTGTCAAAACTAGGGAGACTAGGATATACATCCAAAGACTCGTGAGGACTTTCTAAAAGTTCTACGGTCGATCTGATGACATTGTGGCAAAATATGACACCTCGGTCACTCAAATGATCAGCGACAGCATTCCCGGCTTTGACTTTTAACAGTGATTCATATACTGTATCACTTCATACAATATTTAGACAATTTTGGGACCAATCCTGACGGGTGTAGCATGCTAGCAGGGTACGCTTGCCCACTCCGGACACCTGGTACCACCACTAACTATCAGTGGTTCAGGATGGTCCTACTTAAATTTGTAAATCTCAAATGTCCCATGGACCTGGTAATGTATTACCTTGAATGAAAATGATTATTGGACCAGTTTAATGTCATAATGCATATGTTTACTGACCATCTGCAACTGAATTATAGTTTGACCAAAAATTCACTCTAACAGAATGCATATTTCAAGCAAGGTCAATGCCCTTTATTTCCCCATACTTTAGGGTTGCGAATAAAAAACATAAAAGTTGTATTAACAGAACGAAAATAGATAAAAACAAATTACCAAACTTCTTATATCCTTGTCATTCATGGTCTTTGTTCGACCACGCTTCATGATTAATAACGCCAAGGAATCTGTACACACAAGCCATGTAATACGAACCGTTGATGATATATTTTAGTGTGAGCTGATGCTCGACTGAAATAAAAATAACTTTCCAGACAGTCGTCAAAATAGTTGTTCAGTCAGCTATCCTCAACAGAATAATTTATATTGTCTGGGATCATCTCGTTGCGAAACTACGCGGTGTTCTTATTCAGTCCTAGTGTTTATCACTCCTTTACGAATGTTTAAAATACAGATGCTATGAGAGACTGAACATGCGATAAACGATAGTGCAGACTCCTCCATACATAAGAACTAGACGCAGAACATAGCGCATGTAGTGTTTCTCATATTTCGATGACGTCAATGTTTAGAAATCTGAAGCTGGATGGACAAGTTTGGAAATTGACCCAGCGTAAAACAGACATTATAAAGACCACGAGTGGATGCAGCGCTAGTGGTCGCTCAGTGAGTGTGAACTGAAGGGAAACGCTGCCTGACAGATACAACTTGTCTTGTCACTGGATTTAACCTGAACCAAATATGAGCAAATAAGGTGAGGAATTATGACAGTATCTACTCACTCGTTCGCAGTGTTTAACTTTCAACTGTACGCCCACGACAAGGCTCATTAACAGCGCCATCAGGCAGCAATTTACAGACAAGAAAATAAAGAAAAGGATAAAATACACTGAAATTTAAACAAACAAAAAGTACCCTAAACATCAAGCAATGAGAAAAACAAATTAACTGTCTTTTAAAAGTTGAATAAGATTCTTCAAAAACATCGACATCGCAAACCTCATCAATCAAATCATTAAAAAGTCATGACGTAAGTCCAATCAGGCCACTTTTGTAACATCAACTCTACAGTAAGGGATGTGTAATAGAGGTCTATGTCTAGCAGAGTATCTAGGTACGCATAGGCCATAAAAACCTGTACAATCTGTAGAGTCATAAGAAGATAAAAGGCATTTACGCATAAACGTACAATCAAATAGTTTCCAACGTAAGAACAAAGGTTGAATTTTAAATACATTACAGAGCAATTTATAGTAACAACTACACGAAGATGAAAAGTCACTGTGACATCCCTGCTTATGATGTAAATATATAAAAAAATATATGCAGAAATGAAATTATATTTGTTAGTTATTTGCTATTATTGTCTTAGCTATGCACAGCTCTCACGATGATATTTTGAAATGAATTCGTATACAGATGGTATGGTTGGAACTTCAATTCTACACTCTCTCACAGCCCATCGTTAGCTATGCAATGTAGCAACAGCTTTAATCGGATTAAGAGAGCTTGCGAAGCCAGCTGGCCTTGAGTAGGGCTATGCAACATCGTTGAGGGCACATCGGGGATCAATCAATATGCTGCGTAGCGAACCAAGAGCTGTGAGAGTCTTGTCTTAATCCAATTTTCTTCCTTTGAATCAATGATAATTTCTTTCTACATTCAGCGACATATTCAAGCATTCACTTATTGTCGTCAACATGTGCATGTACGTGAACCATCAGAATAAATTGAAGTCCGAACTCGACTTAAATTTCACCGTTATATATTTATTGTACCTACCATGAGATCATCATATTCAATGAAGGACCAATTCATATAAGAACATCGCAAAGTATGTGTCTGTTTGTTTCAAATAAAAAGAACCCTCAAGATACGCAAATAACTACTAAGACGAAGACATGATATTTACGTGCACTAATTGCTACAGATGCAAATATTTTCAATATTGTTATGAACTCAAGAATTTTAACAATGTTTAGTCTGTTACAATAAACAGAAGTGTAGAAGATTTTGTAAACACAACATTGGTACGTTTACAACTTTCAGATGATTTACGGAAATTTGTAGCTCTGTGCGGTGGTCTGACACTCAGTATCACAAGGAAAGACAGAGCTGACATCCTGAGCCGAGGCAACACACATGCTTTGCTAGTAAAACTGAGATAAATTGGGCATATATCAGAAACAAAACCCATGGTGCTTGTGCAACTTCTACAAAAAGTAAACAGACCAGACTTAGTCGATGATCTCAGAGTGAGGTATTCCCTTGGCTTTAACAGACACGGACAGCCATTGACTATGACAAGGCGTTGGAGGAAAGAAATCGTCATCAAGCTAAACGAAGATCGCGCCAGGGTACGACAGAAATTGCTCAACCAATAAAGGCGGGTGAATCTCTTAAAGACAAATATCCATCGCAAACAACGGAAATCGGTAAGTTGCAATTTTTAAAATTTGTTTTCTATTTGTGTGCTTGTTTTTCATTATCCAGCATGTATTGCTCATTGAATGTGCGGGTTTTTCGTTTCCATGGACAAGAAGATCATAAAATGTGATAATCCATGAGCAGTGAGAGTGAAGTTTAGATACTCATTTTTGTTTGTCTGTTTGTTTGTTTTTTAAATCCTCTGGAATATTCAAATACAGGCCACCCGTACATTCCTCATGTACTCTCACCATTTTTTTATTATAAATCTACCAATAAACATTATTACTGCCATGATGATATGTGTACCGAACTGAACGGTTAGTTTGTCATATATTGTTAGCTACTTTCAGTGAAAGCAAAGCCGTTTGCTACAATTTGAAAACTTATCATGTAAATATATCAATGCTACTATATCGTGACAAATGACAGTCAAAAGTATCGTCTAATTGCTGATTATGGCGACAAGACAGTGTTAATTAGCCGGCTATTGAACCACTCTGTTTCGGGAGTGGAGATTTAACCGAGCGGCTCTCTTTCCGCTAGGCAACTGATGCCGTATGTTGTGGGTTCGAACCCGATTGAAAACTAGCCGTATTAAAACACTTTCATATAAATTTTACTTATAGTTCACGCATGCAATATGTATTCTTCATATGTTCATCTTTCGTTTTTTATTTTTTCAGAATTTGCTATCGACGGGCCAAGAAGTAAAACCCACGCTGTCAAGGCCGAAAAAAGCCTTCTAGAGTCCGATATTAAAATCAAAACAAAACGAGGACGAGTGATGATTGTTGGCCAGTTTGGAGTCGGGAAAACAAATCTGAAACGAAGTCTCTCCAAAGAGGCATAGACTTGGTTCGATTTTCTATCGACATCTCCAACTTCTTTGAAGGTATGTGTCTTTCCATTTAATCTTCAAGTTATCATTCCAATAGTATCTTACCTGCATCACACAACATATTGCTCCTAATGAGAAGTGCAATTCCATCGCTTGACCTGAATTCATAATCAATTTCAGTTGCTGACAAGACCAAAATTTCACCAACACAAATGGTCATGCGCAAGTTACTAGCAGATGAGATGCGAGAACTGTTGAGTCCAACGGAGAAGATGCTACATGCCAGAAAATGCCAAGACATTTTGACCGGTTGACCTCGCTGTTAATTTTATGCAGGAAATTACAATAACAATGCTTGGTCGAATGACACAGTGCCTTGAGGGTGGAATCGCCAGTGGTATATGGGGAGGAGTACCTTCCCGATGGTGATAAGTGGTGCAGATTACCGTCGCCTAGGTGACTGGCGTATACGCGTG
>LD348145.1:47642-68681 GCA_001465055.1 Ptychodera flava
AGAAATAAAATCTCTTACAAATATTAAAGATATTGTCAAGAAAAATTAGAGTTTATATTCAAAAGTAATAGAGTTCCGTGGCGTGTAGGGGCCACCGTAGATACTAGTAGAATTCATTTTAGCACATAAAATTAATTTGAAGGCATAAATTTAATTCGATAAATGCATAATATAAGTTAGTAATATACTATATAACACTTATTTGGGATGACTGCATGAAACACAATTAAAAATGCTTGAAAAATTATTTCTGGTCTATGTAAAATTAATTGTAACACACTAAAATTAACAGAAAACATAATTTTGACCAAAATGGCCCCAATATACATTATCTTTATTGTTCTTTCTAGAATGAAGGCAAAGAAATTACAATTATTATTATTATTTTAGAACAAATGTTAAAAGTTGTTAGTTAGAAATCCATAAAATAAATAAAAAACAGTGAATTATGTTTTAACATGGACCCTCTCGAGGGTCTATGGTTTTAAATAAAAAAAATGTGGTTACCGAAATGGTTACTATGGCAACATAAAACAAAAATGAACATGGAGTTCATGCTGTTATAAATACACTTAGGAGAGCATTTGCATAGTAACTGGGATTACTTTTAATGGATTTAGGAAAAAAATGAAATTTTAAAACGCAAATAGGTTACTATTGAAACACAGGGCAGTAAAAATGGATATCATATTTTGTCTTTCTAACCCGAAATAACCCTTTGGTATAATAATTCTGTTGATTACTGGATTTTTAGACTGGATATTTGGTCTTTATAACCCAAAATATCCCTTTGATATAACACATTCTGCTGATTCCTGGATTTTAGGTGGAATCTTTGAAAAACTGGTAATTTTTACTCATGAATGGTTGCAATGGAAACATCTCACATTAAAATGAGTGTGATGTTTTTTGGTGTGCTGACCAGAAAACCCCTTATTATCAATTATTACATCAATCAATAGTTCTTTAGTAAGAATTAGGGAAAAAGTAACATTTTTAATCCCAGAATAGTTACCATGGCAACTCAAAACATTAATATAAGTCTGGTTTTTGTGTTCTCTGACCCGAACTCCCCCCTGCTAGATAATTTTCATATCAATCAAAGTAACTTATCATTGGATATTAGAAAAACTGAAATTTTCAACCCCTAGAATGGTTACCATGGAGACATGGGGCAGTGAAATCGATATCATATTTGGTCTTTTCGACCCAAAATACCCTTATGGTGAAATTTTCACAGAATTTGAACCTATAATTATTCGCAATATCATTTCTCTATAATACTTATATCAATTATTATTATTATTAATCTTTATTTAAAATCCGAAGGTGAAACACTTTTTTTCATGGAGGTCAAAGAGATAGAAGAAAACAATTAAATAACAGCTACAAAAATTTGAAAACACAAGAAACACAGAAGTACAAACAGCAAGAAATAAAACTACGAAGAAGCATCAGACAAGCAACAGAATACACAAAATTATTACAAGATTTCTTAAAACTAGTGAGTGACTCCGAGTCCCTGATGGCTTTCCAGAGATTGTTATATTCATCCATATCCGCAGCAGACAAGGTGTTTTGATAAAGGATTGTATGTGCTTTGGGAACTTTCAAGGAGGTTATGATCGGAAGAACCCTGGGAACTTTAAGGAGGTTCTGATTGGAAGAGCGCAGTGATCTGGAAGGGATATAATTATTGAACATACTAATTATATAATCAGGGGTTACATTGTGAGTTGCTCTGTAAATTTGGGCCATACGTTTGGGACGGAGTTTCGAGTTAATCAGCAGCCAATGAAGCTGAGTATACATCTGATAAGTGGAAAGAGGCGGAACAGTGTCAAGAAATAGTCTCATTGCACGTCCCTGTATACGCTTCAAGGCATAGATATTGTTATTGGTAGAAAACTCCAAACATTAGAACATTAATTGATGTGTGGTGAGATGGAACAGTAATAGAATGGCTTGCGTGAGTAGAGAGGAAGAAAATTTTTTATGCGTGCCAAAAGAAACAATTTTGAATTGATTTTGTTTTCAATGGTTGAAATGTGATCAGACCAGTCTAGATTATTAGAAATGGTGACCCCTTGTAACCTCTCTGATGAGACACTGTCGATGGTTTTACCAGCCAAAGTGAGGTTGAAGGTTTCACTGTCAATGTACCGTCTCTTCTGAGAAGATGTGATGATCATTGATTTTGTCTTACTGGGATTGATACAGAGTATGCAGCCCTGTTGATTTTTGAAAAAAATCACAGAAAGGTTGGCTGATAAACATGTGTGTGAATTCGGTGTGAATGGAATGCACGCTGTGCAAAATCTGAGAAAAGAATTTGTCAAATTTTGGCAGGCGAAAAAAATTGAATGTCAGCATTCCGACCACAATCACTAAGATCTAACAGTCCAACTCACACAAAACACGTGTTGGTGGCACCTTCGTGGACGCGTTCATGTAAATATGAACTAAATGAACATCAATAATCATAAATCGTGACGTCACAGTATCGGTATGTATCGAAAAACCTAACATGTAATTAAATTTATTTTGTCAGGTATGATGCCAAAGTTCGGTGCAGCTGTAAAGGTCACAAGAAAAAATACCAAGACTCTGACTGTGAGAAATGGATCGGTGATAATGATTTCGTCTTCCACGATGTCAAAATAGATCCACCGTACCAAGTCACCAAGGAGAGTCAATCAGTTCCTGAAATGAATCTGAGGAAAGGTATCGAACAAACCAGAAAGTACGTCGGACCCAACAGAGTTCAATGTACGGAGATGCCCTGTATGATGGATCTACAGCCAGTTAAGACTTGGTTTGGTGAGTGCACCATGGGAAGAGGGGTAAAATTGGCTTTAGTGTTTGTTAGTGTAACATTGGCAAGCAGATGGGGAAAAAATAAACTGACAGAGCTAGGCCAAGTGGAGGTGAATTGAGTGCGTCTGAGATATCAGAGGTCATTGACACTCACAAAATAAATACAGCAAGAAGTTAAGGAATATCTCAAAAACAACCCCACATATGATGGATCAGAAGCTCTGAGTTTTCTCAGGTTGTTATGTCTCCTAATTTTTCGTATTCTCAGGCTCATTAGCGACGCCCACTGTTATACTGTTGAGAATCTCAGGATAGAGTAACTATAAAGGCAATTAGGTGAATTTGCATCATTCTGTGGCCATGTGACTGTAATTTTCTTTTTGATTATTGACAAACACCATACTGGCGATATTGACAACTAAACAGGAATTGCGTCTTTTCGCCTGCAGGATTCGTAACCGTATATTTTTAACGTAATTGACAACTTAACACTGTGACCTCGACTTTTGTGTTCAGTTGTTTCAAAGCTAAACTATACTGTACCTCGTCTTCTGACGAGAAAAGGAAAATTGTGTAACAATTTTTTTAGAGTAATTGTCATATCTATCCTAAATTCAGGTGTTTCCCACTCTGTCAGACTGACTTTGAAAGACTTTACTGAAAGGGTGCCAAAGTTTGGTGTAAGTATCGAACATTTTTATTAATAGACCCGCATGATTTGGATTCTCAACTTCCCAGTGTGTTTCCATTGCTGAAATAATCTCAAACTGTGAAGTATGACAGATTGGCGTGGCAAATGAACATTGTATTATAATTCTATTTAAAATTCGGCGTCATATTCTTATTTAATCTTATTAGTTTTACTCGTTTTATTTTTCCCTGTAGGTGGTTGCAATGTCATGTGTCGTCATCGTCTTCTTCTGGTTGTTTGTTCTGACAATATAGTCAGTCTTGATTGAGTGCGAATCGATTTCATCCTCAACGGGTATTGCTATGTTGGTCCAGTGCATCGCGATATTTCTCATTCTCATCTGAGCATTCTCATTGGCTTCTTGGCTGTGTATATTTTACAGCAGGAATGACGACGAATACCAAAATGGGAGGGCGCTGTTCCTCGTCGTCCTGTCCATGGTGTTCATTTACATGTCTATCTTCGCCAAAGAGGTCAGTTAGTATTATCATTAGAAACTTGTGTCTGTGTCTGTGGACATGTATTGAAACAGAAATACAGAAATTCGACAGAATTCGGAAAGATAACGATGGGCAAACGGGTTACAAGTATTTAACAAATCTGCTGCGAAGTGTCAACGATTTGTTCTGCATAGCAGACACAGTTTCATTTCATTCTTTCATCCCTTAAAGGGATATAATCTTCAGAACTGCGCCTGTGCAAGTTTCTTGTTTACAAACAATGTATTTCGTGCAATATATCAAGATGCACCTCATCATCATATCTGCAACATTTAAATTATACGATAATAGATTATGACAGACATGTTTTAACTTTTATCAATCACCATTGTGCCTTGGATACATTGTTGTCATGGGTCGTATGGGTCCCATCGACCTTTGAGCGCAGTTCCGTCGTTAAAACGGGAGTGTGGAACATCGCATTTGGTAAAACTTGGCATTAACGTTGGCAATGCCATGAATAATAGAGAGGTTTGGCAACACGTTTTACGTGAACGTGAACGCGTAGAATCGACGTTGGCGTTGGCGTACACGTTCGCGTGCAAAAATCCGTTTGGCTACGTGTTACGTCACCCGTTCGTGTGGCAGGCGCAAGAAATGAGTCGGCTCGGCTTGGGTCCGCGTAGTCTGTTTTCACATCAAAGAGATAGCTCAATGGTTACCAGGTATGCCGCAAATCGACGAAGAAATTTAACATAAAAAATAACGAAAATACATGAATATCTTTGAGGATGTCAATATCATATATCCAACTAATAACGTGCATGAATAATTCACAGTTTATATCATGTTTTGATACCTAAAGATGAGAATAAATTTACACGTTTACAAATTACGTGAAAACAGCTGTCTCCACGTGAATACGCGACGCCGGCTCCGGGTACGCGGAGTCAGTACGCACAAGTCGTCATCATCGCAGAAATTCGTGACGTTACGCGTTCACGTTCACGCAAAACGTGTAGCCGAACCTGTCTAAGATGCATTGCGTGAAAAATGATTTGATTTTGATATCGTTTTCTCCTCACTGTTTTACTTTTGTTTCTATAAAGGTCGATCACCGTGAAACGTGTTTCCTTCACAGCTGCCTCATTGTTCAAGTTTACAAATGTCTGATGGCTGCTGCGTGCCAAATGAAACCCATTAAAAGAGCATTAATCCTGACTTCCGTCTGTAATTTCAGTTTTAAAAAACACCAGTGTGGCCCGGCAAAATGAACAAATGATGTAACATTTTTGACCAGTTTGTTTTCTTCCAGATCTCAAAGATGACAGAGGACTGTCCTCATCCAGAGATAGGTCATGTGTCCAGCAATCAAGCCATGACCTAAGCGTTTTACCCTTGTTTGTTTGTTACACAGACCCCGTGCGTTTCATTCCATAAACGTTACGGATAACGCATTTAGTGAACGTTTGTAGACTAATCTGGTCTTAACGATTAGTATGATGTGGTCAAAGTGGTGAAGAATTTAATATAAACCTTAAATGGATTAAACAATTCTAAAAACATGCTACCTGATAGGCTACAGATTTGTTTTGTACGGGTGAGTCGCTTAGTTATGATTGGTCTTTTTAAGCGATGAAGACAAAATGATAACAGCTACTACAATTTTAACAATAGACATACATTTGAGATTGTACAGTGTCGTTCATTAACAACCATTGGAAGTAGACAATGGCACCTTTTTACACAAGGGAATCACATTGTGCTGAGTTGTTGGGGGCAATACGTGCATGCATACCTCTGTAATGATAAATTTCAATCACACGACACTAATGTATGTTTTCGAGTGAAAGTGTGCGTTATGTTATGAGTTCATGGGTAATAGATGGCAATGTTGAACAAATTAATTGCTCATTACATTTGTAACAAGTCATTGACAATGACACAGTCCCCACTTGATAAAGGGTACTTAATTACAAGTCCTCTGAGAAGAAAGAGTTCTCTACATTAATTAGGTCTGTAATTAAAAATACTGCGATACAGATGGGGCTTAATGGCCAAAAATGAGTTGCATGATGGTGAAAACATTAAACCAATTTAAGCCGCCATACTAATTGGAAAAGTCATTAAAATGAATCAACTATAATACTTAATCAACACGATGCTGCCAAACATTTGTGCATCCTATCATAACACTGACAGATTATCAGTGGTACCATATTTCATAAAGTTTGATGCAGTATTTTTGACATTCACCCTAAAAACAAAAATCTATTATGTAAATGCAAACTAGCAATAAATTAATATATATAAAATATACCTAAAAGTGTTTACAACACGTATTTACAACACTATGAGATCAAAATCTGTATCAAGTTTCATCATATTTAACGCAGTATTTGTGGATATATCACTCTAATTAGGAAAGTTCATTACATATGCAATTACAAATTAATTAACTTGACACTGATAAATGTCTTTTTACTGTTAAAACAATGTGAGCTTAACATCTGTACCAAGTTTCATTAAATTTAAGGCAGTATTTCTTTACATATCAGACTAATTACGAAAATTCAATAATTGACATGATACTGCTACATTAAACAAATTGATGTGCATATGTATGACATAGGTCATTGTCCTTGTGCCTACTTTGAATGATACTGGTGGATATATGTCTGAGTTATAGCTCTCTCCATGAAAAATTGTAACAAAATGGCCACCAGACAGCCATTATATTGCATAGGACTATGGGACCGATAGACATGCATATGTAAAACATGATAGGTCAATGTCCTTGTACCAACTTTGAAAAAAAATCAGTTCATACATTTACAAATTATGGCTCAGGACATGAAAAAATCATATCAAAATGGCCACAAGGCAGCCATATTGCATCGGATTGTGAAACCAATTGACATGCATATTTATGACACAGGTCAGTGTCCTTGTACCAACTTTGAATAAAATCCGATGATACATGTCTGAGTTGTGGCTAAGGACATGAAAAAAAATTGTAACAAAATGGCCGCCATGCGGCCATATTGGATTATATCCTGAAACCAATTGACATGCATATTTATGATATAGATCAATGTCTTTGTACCAACTTTGAATAAAGTTGGTTGAGATGTGCCTGAGTTATGACTCCATACATGAAAAAAGCATTACAAAATGGCTGCAAAGCGGCCATACTGGATCGTATCGTGAAAAAAAAATTGACGTTAATATGTAGGATATTGGTCAATGTCCTTTTACCAACTTGGATTAAAATTGGTTGAGATGTGCCTTAGTTATGGCTCCGTACATGAAAAACTTGTAACAAAATGGCCGCACGGCGGCCATATTGGATCGTATCACAAAACAAATCAATTTGGATATGCATGACATAGGTCAATGTCCTTGCACCAACGTTTAATAAAATTGGTTGAGACGTGCCTGACTTATGGCTAAGGACATGAAAAAATTGTAAAAAAATGGCCGCCATGCGGCCATATTGGATTATATCCTGAAACCAATTGACATGCATATTTATGATATAGGTCAATATGTTTGTACCAACTTTGAATAAAGTTGGTTGAGATGTGCCTGAGTTATGACTCCATACATGAAAAAAACATTACAAAATGGCCGCACAGCGGCCATACTGGATCATAGCGTGATCATCGACGTGCATATGTATGATATAGGTCAGTGTCCTTGTACCAACTTTGAATAAAATCGATTGAAATGTGCCTGAGTTATGGCTCCGTACATAATAAAATTGTAACAAAATGGCCGCCATGCGGCCATATTGGATTATATCGTGAAACAAATTGACGTGCATATGTATGATATAGGTCAATGTCCTTTTACCAATTTTGAATGAAATCGGTTGACGATGTGCCTGAGTTATGGCTCAATACATGACATGTGGGTACTAATAAATGGTGGCTTCTAATGGCCGACTTAATTCACGCCTTATAGCTCCATAAGCCACAACTTCTAATGCATTTCCATAGATGGTTTTATCACTAACATGATGTCGAAGTTCCTAGTGTTAAAATTGTCAACACAGCCTGCATATGTGTCATGTCCAATGATATCGTTGAATTGAATGGTTGTCCCGATCAGAATTCATTTGTTAACAACAATATTGCATATTTTGACGATGTACTCCCTGCAAAGATTGTGCTTTGTATGTCGAGATACTTCGGGAATGAGGAAAGAAGAACGAATAATTGAAATATTGTCAAAGAGTTAGAGCTATTTGCCCTTCGAAAAGTAAAGTTATTCAGAATGTAAAAGTTAGAACTATTTGCTTATTCGCACAAAATAGTGTACTTGCGAGTTATTGACGTCAATCGTTAATACTACCTATAGGCGTTTCCTCTAGAGCTAAGGGAACTAGCACAATTACCACTCTACAGAAGTGGCGGAAGAGAAATTACTGATTTCCATCAATGTTTGTCCGAAGTCACCCCACCGCCGAGCCACAACGATCAGCAATTTTTGATATCCCTCTCTGTTGGTAAGAAATTTTTTTCTGTGCATTTATGTGTGTGTCCGATATAAAACTAGATAATATATTTCCATTTATATGCCTGCACATTTATGTGAGTTTGACAATTGATATGAATTTGCTTCACAAGAATATGATGATTTGAATGACATTCATGTACAAATAGCTCTTTATTTTGTTTAACCTTAAGTTATGATTTTACCGTTTAGGCTGCGTTCACAAAAATGGTAAGGGGGGCTGGAGGAATTCAGGGGGGATTCGAAAATGTTTTGGGTAGTAGAGGAGGGACTTAAAAATTTTGCTTTACCTGTAGGAGGGGGGGGATTTGAAATTTTTTTTGGTTCCCTTTTATGTTTTACATTCTCGAATTCCAAGTTTCTGTAGGTAATTGAAAGAAAAATGAATACCATTTTTATGTCATCCAATTGTTGTAATGTAAGAAACAATTTAAAAAATCTTGAACCATTTTGCAATATTTCTTTAATTTTATCTCGAAAAAATCGCAACGTGTGATTTCCTGAAAAAAAACCCAAACTTGAGCCTAGTAACAGGGCAGAAGCTGCAACTGTTGATGATTTTTGCAATATTTCTATATAATATATTAACTACAGTTCCTTGCTGTCTCCCTACAGCATGCTCAAACACACAATATTCAGTTTGTCGACAAAGCCTGTATATACAAATATGTATTATAGAAATAACGGGCGACGCGCTGACTATTAACGTTTATTTGTGCGCAAGGGCGAGAGGAAAGCCAAAAATTAACGGGCGAGGCTTGCCGAGCCCGTTAATTTGGCTTTCCTCGAGCCCGCGCCCACAAATAAACGTTAATGGCCAGAGCGGAGTCTGTTATTTCAATTATATTATCAGCGAACGCAAGAAGAACGTCAAAATTTCCGAAAATTTCAGGAGCGAACTACAACTGGATCCAGAAACAGAGCAATACATTACGCACTGTCACGCGCGCTGTAAAAAATTGGCAAAGCCGGAGATGTTTTCAGAAAAAAAGTATCTCAACTTGACCTACAAGTGCTTCATTTTATTTTGTGATTGATTATGAATTACGTTTCAGCTGTAAAGTTACAATACTTTGAGTTTTTAATCTTATTATTCATATTCACGGGCATGTAAACGAACTATTACTGTGTATTTGTGGTCAGTCACGTGGTTCAGCTCGACCAATCAAAATGCGACGGGCAGGACATGGTAATATAATAGGTGATAATTTAATTAGAGTCCGGACTGACAGTCAGTTGTCAGTGATACAAATGCATGGTACACATACACAAGCTGTGATAGCAAGCTGAATACTGGACAGTTCAACATGCTCTAGGGAGTAGAACAAGAACACAGTTTTATAAACTGAAAAAGATATTGCCAAAATTATGAAAGTTAATACAACTACTCCCTACGCGCAGTGTCACTACCAGGTACAGCCCTGCTACTGCAGTTTCACGGTCACTGCATACCTGAGTAGTGACAGAGATAGTTCTGAGCCTGATGGACTTGGTAGTTGAAGAGAGAGTTTGGGTCAAATGACGCTCGTGACAGTGAAACATACTTGTACCACAGAGTAACATAGCCAGAGTGGCAACACAAATTGTTTAAGGCGTGAAGCGGTTACGTAAGCAATCCATGTTTGCCTCGCCTCACGAAGCTCTTGTCTTGGCTCTCTTTTCCCAAGAGTGCCGACCATGCATCCATTGGTAATTTTCGGATTTTCACCAATTGTTAAGCGAAAGTATGTTCGACAAAGTTTGTGTTTTTGTTGTCGTGTGGTGCTGATCGGAATTGATGTGCTGGCAAAAACGGGAGTATTTTGAGCTTCAGGAAAGTGGGTTTACCGTTTAAAAAATTCCTCTCATATTTTTGTGAATATATAATGAGTGTGTTTGAACCAAATTTGAAAGTCTTTTATCGATACTGTCTGGTTTTACTCATTGGTTTACGGTCAGTCATACCGTCTTTTACACGTGCGTCAAGGAAGGACATGTTTATGAAACTGCTGGCGTGTTATGTTTTGATTGGCGTGAAGCAGTGTTTCTGGCCTGAGAGCTCACAAAGTAACTATGGTTGCTACGCGACTGGCAGTACGATGCCATCTCGTCGTATGTTTCGCATAATCTTGTGTAATTATCAACCACAAACAAAGCCTCCAAAAAGTTTAACACCTTTGAAGCTCATTTTACTATAAAAAGCCAATAGTCTACCGAGACGACCAGGCATGCAAATGTTGCCACTCTGTCCATGTTACTCTGTGCATGTACAGAAGATCAGGCAAAAGAGTACACATGGAAGACCAGGAGACTTCAAAAGTATTGAGGATTTTTTAATTCCAACATATGAGAATAATCAAATATTAAAGAAAAAACATGGGATCAACATGCTTGATTTTCCTGTCATAAAATAAAACAAAAGAACCTTGAATAGTAAAGACTAAATGAAAACATGTGTGACTAAATTTGCCATTATTACACCCAAAATTTAGAGATGAGAACAATTATCAGATGGAATTTTTGACCTTCAAGCATTGTCAATTTTGAGCAGTATTGTGCTTTTGAAACAAATGTTTGGTAGGTCACTGTGTTCAGTTTTTTGTTACAATATGGCAATTAGCAAGAATTCACAATTTTTCTACTCTCTCATTATCGTCATTTTGTGTGTGCTCTTCGGCAGGAGCAATTAACCTTGCCAGAGTTGGATTAACTCAAGTTGACTTAAACCAATAAATCCAAAAAGTTTACCAATGCGTTTAAAAGTGAATCAATTTGGGAACTTGCCCTAGGAGTATTACTTTGCAAACTGCTAATAACAGGTAGTGTTGAACTCCTTCGAGCGGAACGGCGCAATACATGTTTATTTTTTTTCTGCGGGTACATCCCTTACAAATATGTGGGCTTGCGATAGTTTAGGGGGGACTTGAAAAATGTTGACCATACAGAGGGGGGCATTTGAAAATTTTTTAGGGTATTAAGAGGGATATGAAAAAATAGATTTCAATCGCGATTCCTCCTGCCCCCGTAATCGTTATTTGTGAACGCAGCCTTATGATCATGATTGTCTATCGTGTAAACTATGATTAATCGCATATGCATACGCATATGTACTTTTGTTTGACAATCAATATGAGTGTACTTTGTTTGTTTTCAACTTTAAGTGTGACTCAATTGGCTTTTCAGACGATCTTAGGTTTTAAAGATAATACGCAGTGTAAATGACTGCCAAATGTTACAAAAGGATATTAGTTACTTGTCCACATGATCTGAGAAATGGAAAATGCACCTTAATTATGCAAAGTTTATAGTACTTTGTCTTTCTTTTGTCTATCTTTGAAAATATTGCCAATTGACAGGGCTTAAATCATTATTACACAATATTTAGAGAGAGAGAGAGAGTTTATAGTTACAGTAATCTAGGCGTGACAGCAGACACCTGGTTAACTATTCATCCCATGTTTTCCCATTATACTAAAGCTATAGGACTTGGTATGCTACAAACGTTTTGGAAATGGTCGTCAGTGAATACTCTGCTCATGGTTTACAAAACGTTTATCAGAACAAAACTCGAATAAGCCTCATATCTGGAACAGCATTGACAAAGTATACTCAGGAAAGCTAGAAGCTGTTCAGCGTACTTTGCAATATGTTTGTGTTACGCTATATGTTTGTGTCATGTTGTTCAAAGGCTATATAATTGATGTTATCAATGCCTGCAAATTTCAATGTTTCTGCCCTTAGTTTTAAAGGAAAAACTAAAAACGTGTGTCTTTAATTTTATATTTTGTCCTGGTTGCGTGTTATTTGTTTAAACTGCCTTATTTGCCATGTAACCAATTTTTTAATGTATTTACTGAAGTCCCCATGTTAGTAAGAATGTGTGGATGTATCATATTTGTGTGGATTTTGAATAAATAAATAAATAAATAAATAAATAAATAAATAAATAAATAATAGATAAATAAATGTTTCCGTGGCCAACCATACTGTCTTTCGCTCCCGCCTCTGTTTATTGTGCTCATTTCTTTATTTCGATCTGCTAATCCGTCGTTGCGCTGTATACCTGTGCCAGTTTTGTTGATAAATTTGCAAGCAATGCACACAACTATGATTATCTGTGTTCCCCAGCTGTTTTACTTCCCTTTTAGTCATTTTTAAGTGTGAAAGCTACCATAGAAGTACATAATATTTTATTCATTAGTTTCAACAGGCAAGGTTGGGAACACAAACTCTTCATGGTTAGCTGTTGATATAGTTAAGAAAGGCACGTATCAGTTAAAGTGATTGTGACTAACAATACAGGGAAGTACACTCTTATCTTTAGAAGCATGATGTTGTAGGAGTGATCAGGCTCTATGATAAAAATGTCAAATAATGACATACTGCACTGCACAACTATCACAACGATTACACCTATAATTCGTCATATCATAAGAGTATGGTTAATAACTATTTATCGTTTTCCATGTCAAAATTATTATTATTAATTTTGACTTAAATATCGTCAATAGGAAGACCGTACATACCTGGCATGTGTGGTAATTCAGTAGATTTCTATCGGATTCTAACTCTGAACGTACGGCACCCGGTCACCTAGCGAAGATATCACTGTCCAAACCGCCTGGTCATATCCCAACCATTAAAATGAGTGGTTCAATAACCGAGCTAAGGTGTTGCAATTTTTCTGATTGCGACCCCTCCACCATAGAGTTCATGAAGCACTGGCACTCACATACTCGCTATCACACATCGCACAGAAACTTTATTAGAGCAATACATACATCGCTTTACTAGGCAAAAGTCTATGGGGTGAGAACAACGCCAAAATTGTTTTGAAAACTTTATTTAAACTTATCTCATCATTATTATTCCATTAATTAGTATTTGGTGATACGGCCATAATTATGTCATTATTTGGCATTTTATGCCATTATTTTGTCGTGATTTTGATATGATTCTGACATAGCTATGATATTGTTATCATCTTATTTGGTAATTTGGTTGTTTTGCCATTAATCAGCATTGATGTCTTGATTCGGAAAATATCTCATGATTTTTATGTCAGTTTTTGGCGATTTGGCCATAATATGTCTGGCAATCAACCATCCACGTGTCGACTAAACAACTCTGCGGGAGACAGACTTTTATAGGCAGTTATGGGGATGCCATCAATAATGCTGGGTCACATATAGAGAATATAACGCATCGTGATTGCGCTAATACAGTTAGCACCGCAGATGTTGAAAATGACAGTAGAACGTTAAGCAACATGCAGTGAAGACTCAGCGTAGCCTTTGGTTCCGAGAGGTCATGGAAGAGTCACGGTACACAAATGCAGCCATGAACTCCCCCTATCTATGAAGTCCAGGCCTATACCAAGCGGTGCTCTGGTGCATCGGCCTGTTGATAAAGTCTTTGCCATTCTTTTAGGATTGCCACTCTGTTCAAGATTTGCCAATATCAACATAGTTCAGATTTACACAACTATATGAAATGATACAGAATTGATTGTACGATATTGCCTATGAAACTGACTTTCAAGTGATCATTTCTCCTCACCTCGAGATGTAGCTCGAGATGTAACTCTTTGCGTATTGCGTTTATATACATGTTAGTATGCCTACTTTAAAATCTTCAAACTTTGCAGTCTATTGTATAATCGGCTTCTCCTTGTACATTAAGTCGTGCAGAGTTTGCTTTCACCCATTATGGGCCGGGATGGATTACATTATTGCTTGTATGACAGGAATCTAAAACATCTCTCCGAAGGTATGATGGTAGTTTTTTTGTTACTAGATTACAAATAGATACAGCTAATGGGGCTTTAGTGAATGTATGCGAGTCATTTCAAAAGCTCGCTAACTCAGGGTAAAATCTAGGATTTGGATTGAGGAAACGTGTTAACTGAAGATCACATAAGATCCACAGTCAGAACAAGCACTATGTGTGTATGCGTATACGTGTGCTTGCTTGTGTGTGTAAAGAAGTGTAAACAATCGGTTACTAATTGTTAAAATATCCCACTGTTTAAATATCCAATAATTTATATCAACTATAATGGCAGGCATTGAAAAAATCTCATTAAAACTTCTTCTTACTTCCTTTATTTTTTTTACCTTGTTTCAATCACTAAAAACAGCTGAACTGGTTGAATACTGCCTTATGCAGAGGGCGCCCATATGTTCTTGTCGCCATATTGTCCGGAGAATCGCATGTGAAGTTCAGCTTGAACACGGTCAATTAAAGAAACAGTCGCCTGGTGTGTGAGGTAAGTACTGTGCATTTATGAACTTTAAGAACACAAAAATTGAAAAGAGAATAAATATTTGTTTACGCCAGGGTCTTATTCTTCATCCACTACACATTGAAATTCGACCCTGTGATGAAAATATCCTCCATGCAACTCACTGTGCCTGTCACAGATTTGCAAAGCTGTCTGAAGCTAATGCCTACTGCAAGCAAGGTTAAATGTCTACTGTGGTCAACCTTAAGACAGAACATAGGCATGACTTCCATACTCCATACTGTTTTGTAAGTCTATATGACTAGATTGAAGTTGGTTTTCTTCTTATTTGCATGTTCACTGCTTGTCATATTGTATGTTAAAAGTGATTCTTAAGTTGTGGCTAACAACGATAACAGTATTGCATGACATTCTACTTATAAACGAGTAGTTTACTCAAGCAGCAGTATGGCAAAAATACAACTAGTTCTTGCAGACATTTGAAGTTTACATTTAATAACGTAGATGCATCACTTTATCATTCCTTCTAAGACAGGCGAAACAGTAATGACACTTATTGCACTCAGGTCACCTTTCTCTGCAGGGTAGTTACCGTGCATATATATATTAACAATGGAGTACAGAGATTGTACCCCGGGGCAGAATGATATGTCCACTTGATAGTCTCATGGTCAGCATTAGCCATATCCTTCTGTTTGTGTATTTAATGTTACAGCTTTTTTATTACGATAATAAAAGTTTTATTTTTTTGTGTTTGTCTTTACCGGATTGCCTTTCGGAAAGTTCTCGCAAAATAAATAGTTTACCATCTGTGTTCTACAGATATACACCTCTACAAAATGCGAGATAAAACGACAAACACACCCGAGTGTTTGACGGTTTTATTCGGAAGACACCATATAGCACATGTAAAAATCAGTGTAAGGGAGCCGTCATTATTTACGGCCTGAGGGTCGGAGGAATTTCATCGGAAACTCCAAACTTTTGAGTAACCCCCTGCCAACCGTGATGAATCTGAGTAACCCCCTCTGTAACTCAGAATTTTTGACTGACCCCCAAAACTTAGCAAAGTTAAATACCAATACATGTATTTGTAAAATTTACAAAAATACAGCACAAAGTGACAACAAAATACATATATAAAAGCTCACGCTATAACCATTATACAACAATATAGTATTGTTTAATTTGGATATGTATCATGAATGAGTTTTCTCAGATATCTGACTGGGCAGAATTTGAAAGTACAAGGGATGTAAACACGCGAGATACTGAGGGGGAAAGCGTCAGATGGGGCTATCCCTATCTTAAACAACATTATCTTTGTCTGTAGGAATTATTATATCCTGTGTATAATAGAAGAATTAAACCTTCATTCAGATAAGAGTAATGCAACTTACAGTCTTTCCTCCCTTTCTGATGAAGACAATTTTTTCAAACCATTCATCTGTGCTAAAAGAATTGGGCGTTCCTTTGAAAGAAAAGGACAAAACACTGCCTATATTGTATTGCATACCTAAACTGCACAAGAACCCTTAAAAAACAACGCTTTCTGGCTGGATCAAGCAAAGGCATTTCTAAACATCTGTCACAGTCATTGACTATAATTTTATCAACCATCAAAAACGGTCTTTATCGATATTGTGACAAAGTGTATGAAACTTTGCGAGTGGGTCGAATCAAATGTGGATGCTAAAAAATTCAAAGGAACTGTTGATTTAAGAGTCAAGAAAAACAAGTACAGGTCAATCCGAACATTTGGCTTTTCCACATTAGACACCACTATTCCCTACGATAAACTTAAAACAAGGTTGTAATCTCTTGTTAAACAAGTCATCTTTGATGACACAGTCCCCACTTGTTAATGGGTACTTTACGAGTCCTCGGAGAGGATAGAGTCCTCTTCATTTATTAGGTCTGTGATTAAATATACTGCGATACAGATGGGGCTTAACGGCTGAGAATGAGTTCCATGGTGGTAAAAACATAAAACCAATGTAGGCTGCCATCCTAATTACAAAAGGTCATTAAGGTTTGGTGCGCCTTTTATTTCTCACCAATAGATTTCAATTAAAATTTCTGGAAGTACCAAGAGCCCCATATAGATTAATATTGTCAACAAAAATTAGGGTGTCACCATGAAAATTTTTGAAATATCCAATCATTAAAATTTATGATTTTCATATTTATGCATAAGAAAACAATGGACTGAATAGTTAAGAAATAAACATGGCAAAATTTAGTATTTCCCGCCAATAGATTTTAATGAAACTTCCTTCATCGAGGGATTCGTGACCGAAAAGTATATAAATAGAACAAAAAATGGGGGTCACCACCTTAGTTCTTTAGATACAGCCAAAAGATCTAAAAACCGGAGACTTTGTTGTTGAAGTGCACCCTCTGGAGGCAAAGATGAGAGATTATGTTTCATAATTTCTGGCAATATTTACATGATATACTATTAAATTGTGAAATTCTTGACGACTTACAACGATAAAAAAGAAATTGCATCACTAAAGCCTTTAAATCAAGTTTAATTCACCTTTTGAATGTTACTCTACCGTGACAATCATGCATACAATGTGAAATTGCTGTAAAATTATTTGGACTGAATCATGATGAGATGTAGGTGTCACTTTGCTTGAATATGTTGAATGGAAACATGATTAAATACAATGGAACATTAGTAATAGTGAGGGTGTTTTCCTATCTTGAACTCAAAAACTCCTAGACAACATTGTAAGACTTAATTGCCATCAGTGTATTGGTGAATGAATGAAATTTTATTCATTTTGAAAACTAAACTACTAGACAAGTCTATAATGTGTAAGAAAAAGCTCTCTTTATTCAAAATATACTGTTATCATATTAGGTACCACAAAGTGATCAAAAATGAATCAATAATTTTTTTTGTTTTTGGCTGGGCCATGGCTACTGACGGTGGCGAGCGCGCAACGTCGTAGTTGTATTCACGGTACATGTTTACATTTTTTCAAATGGATTAGAATTGGATAATATTTCTTGAATACACGAAACAGGTCAGCTGCAAGGCATACAGAACTTCCTAAATTCACTTACATTATTTGGGAATCAATATTATTCGTGGGATTTTAGATTTGGCATCAAATTTGTTCATGTTTATACATAACATGCGTACCCTACGTAAATCTCAAACTGTAATAAACGATGTTGTGCTGCTATGCTACTGAAAAGAAACAAAGTACCTGTACGCCATTGAATTCATAACAAAAAAGAAACATGAACAGGATAAAGTTCATTATGTACCTTGTTCAATTCTACCAATTTTTTTTGAGCTTGACTTCGCCTTATTATATTATTGATTTTCTTGAAACAAATTTTCCCTGCCGTCGCGGAACCTGACTGCATAACGCCGCCACCTTGACTGGCCTCTATAGTGCGCAGAATATGTTGCGCACTATAAAGGGCGCACCAAACCTTAAATGACTCAATTAGTAATTAATCGACAGGATATTGCCAAACATTTTTGCAACCTATCATAACACCGATAGATTATCGCCAGAACCAGTTCTTATAAAGTTTGATGCAGTGCTTCTGGACATTTACCCTAAAAACAAAAATTCATCATGTAAATGCAAATTAGCAATTGATTTAAACGATACTGCTAAGTGTCATTGAATTCTAATTACAACACAATAAGATCAACATGCAGTATTTCTTGATATATCAGCCTAATTGCGAAAATTCAATAATTGACATGATACTGCTACATGTCGTGAAACGAATTGATGTGCATATGTATGATGTAGGTCAATGTACTTGTACCAGCTTTGAATGATATTAATGGAAATATGTCTGAGTTATGGCTCTGTACATGAAAAAATGTAACTAAATGGCCACCAGGCAGCCATATTGTGAAACCAGTTGAAATGTATATCTATTACATAATATGACAATACATCAATGTCATTGTATCAATTTTGAATAAAATCGGTTGATACATGTCTGCATTATGGCTGCAGACATGAAAAACGCGTAACATAATGGCCGCTACGCAGCCATTGTATTTGATCTCACCGTAAAAAAAATCGAAGAGCATATGTATAACATAAGTCAATCCCTTGTAATATTTTGGACAAAACCGGTTGAGATGTGCCTGAGTTATGGCTCTGGACATGAAAAAACCGAAACACAATGGCCGCCACGCAGCCATATTGAATCGTATCGTAAACAAAGTTAAGTGCATATGTATGACATAGGTCAATGTCCTTTTACCAACTTTGAACAAAATCAGTTGAGATGTACCAAAGTTATGGTTCTCGACATGAAACAATTATAAAAAATGGCCGCCATGCGACTATATTAGATCATATCGTGAAACAAATTGACGTACATATGCATGACATAAGTCAACGTCCTTGTACTAACTTTGAATAAAATCGGTTGATACATGTCTGAGTTACGGTTTGAGTTGGTCCACTGGAGAAATATTATTTAAACCAGAAAAACAAGAATGACAAAAGCAAATAAAGTCTACAACTTAGGTACTGGAGGTCATCTTTAGGAACATGCATATCAACATCTATAGTAACGGGACAAGCAGATCGTAAATACATAAGCAAATGTCGACAATAAAAATATCCACAGAAGGCTTGATGAAAAGAAAAGGTGGGAGTGGGGGAAAAATGTACAAGGGATCTGTTAAAAAAGGAATGTTATCTCATCAATCTTCTAGAACCTTCCCCTTCCTGAAAATAAAATGTTCCACCCCTTGGTATTACATAAGAACAGATGGCAGGAAATGTATTTACAACGTTCGGGATTTTGTAATTAATACTATGAGTGCTATCATTCTTATGTAAACAGCACTTAACTTAGTTACAGACAGTGAAATGCCTTCCACTGTCGGGATTGATTACGACATCTGGAATTATCCTGGATCCAAATTCTCATCAGTTCTTGTGTGTCTTAAATAGAAAGGTTGCAAAAATTGGTCTGTAAAGAAAAAATTAACCTCAGCTTTGTTTTCTGGATCAAATTTTCCTGCAAATTGATACCGTATATGACAAAATTATGTTCACAGCCTTCGAAACTGTCTCACCACATATCCTGGGTTGGTGTAGGTCATTTAAGGTCACAAACTGAGACAATTACCTAAAATATACAAATTTGGCAGTTTTGCAACACTTTGAGCTGAAAATTTATCTAATAACATCCCTCGGGACCTTTATACAACATAACAAAGCTATAGTAATTTTGAGAAAATGTTTTCTTAGTAACTAATGTCATTTCTGGACATCTGTGTACCAAATATAAAAGCTGTCTGTCGAGGGGCTTTAAAAAGAGAATACTTCTTAAGATTTCTTGACCAAAAATGTCAAAATTGCCCCAAAATAGTACTTTTCCCAATTTTGTTATAATTTCAACAAATTAGAAGAGTAACACCCCGCAAACATCCAACCCAAATTCGAGAGCGATTGGGCTGGCGGTTTCAGAGAAGAAGTATTATTACTTATAATAATCACCAACAAATTCAGCAAAAATACAAAATTCAAGATATCTTCACAATATACATATAACTGTATAGGGTCTACCTAAGGTACTTGCCCACTAATTTTCAAAGCAATCAAACCAGTGGTTCGTGAGTTATTAATTTTTGACCATTTTCACATTTCGTAAGCTTATTTGCATAATTTTGGCAATGCACACTTCATTTGAACAAAATCCTCTCTATACCAAGCTGAAACGTGTAGCGATTCACATGTTTTTTATGTTGACAGACATACTGTATATACGTGCGTGCATACATACATGCATGCATGCATACATACATATATACATACATACATACATACATACATACATACATACATACATACATACATACATAAAAGTAAAAGTCATATGGAAAGGCATATTGTATCACTAGCATTATCAGAGTGCCATACGATATCACGGGTATGCCACAATATAAATACCTGGCAGCCAGAATGTTATGGTTGATACATGTACATCGATTATTCTTGAAAGAAATGAATATGCTGAGCAAATTTGAGACGCCCGAACTCAACTAAACTCCATGAAACTAACTGCATTGTGTTATATAGGTCATTTTCACACACTCATCATGACCTGAGTTCATTTAGTCTAGAACATTCTCAAGGTCACTGCCCTTAATGACCTCACAACCTTGAATTCAATTAGTCATGTTTGGAATGATCTGGAAAGTTAATTAGTTGTGTAAGAGAGATAATTTTAGAACAATAATTAGCATGTCAATAAAAGTTCTAGATTGTTCTTATATGCCCTTATGTAAGCACATGTGTATAAAAGGGACGTGCACAGCTTCCAGTCAGACTTTTGGGATCGTG
>LD348145.1:75797-92046 GCA_001465055.1 Ptychodera flava
TTTTTTGGGAGTGGAGATTTAGCCGAGCGGTTCTGTCTGTGGCCTCTCAGCTAGGCGACTGATGCCGTATGTTGTGGGTTCGAATCCGATTGAAAACTATCCGTATACATACATACACACACACATACATACACACACACATACATACATACATACATACATACATACATACATACATACTTACTTACTTACTTACTTACTTACTTACTTACTTACTTCACGAACTCGACAACATGTTGAGCGGTCTCATCAGAAAAATGTAACAACTTAGCCAGCTATTGAACCACTCTTTTTTGGGAGTGGAGATTTAGCCGAGCGGTTCTGTCTGTGGCCTCTCAGCTAGGCGACTGATGCCGTATGTTGTGGGTTCGAATCCGATTGAAAACTATCCGTATAGATAGATAGATACATACATACATACATACATACATACATACATACATACATACACACATACATATTTACATATGCCACCGACGTCAGCTTATACGACAACCTCACATTGGTATACCAAATATGAGCTAATAAAATTAGTTGAGATGTGCCTGGATTATGGCTCCGTCCATGAAAAAATCGTCACAAAATGGCCGCCACGCGGCCATATTGAATCGTATCGTGAAACAAATTGACGTGCATATGTATGACGAACGTTGACGTCCTTGTACCGAGATGACTTACAATAAATTCGGTTGAGATGCACCTGAGATATGGCACCATACATGAAAAAATTGTAACAAAATGGCTGCATGGCGGCTATATTGGATCGTATCACAAAATTGACGTGCATATGTATGACATAAGAAGTAATCCTTGTACCAAGTTTGCATGAAATCACTGTAGGCATCTCTGAGATATGTGCGTGAACGGACGGGCGGACGGACGGACGAACGCACGCACGGACGCACGGACATTACCAAACCTATAAGTCCCCCGGAGGGTGTCCGTTTGGACTAATAAACTTTCCTGCATAAAAAAGGCAGTAGAAGGTACCAATACATTACCATCAAACACAGGTCAGGTTATTTTAGTAACAACATGGATGCCCAGCACAAATACACTGATGAAAAAATTATTAAAACGTTTAATTTCTTAATTGACAACATATTTGTTAAGTTTGGTGGTATGACATTTCACTAATCTATCAGCATAGCAATGGGTACAAATTGTGTGCCCCTTCTTGCTGACTTATTTCTGTATTCATATGAAGCAAAGTTCTTACAATCTCTCTACAAAGCAGGGTCTGAAAAACTTGCACGGCGTTTTAGAAACACGCACAGACATATTGATGATCTGATTAGTCTAGACAATCCAGACATATGAAATTACTTACATCATATTTATCCCGATGAGTTGGAAATCCATGAAACAACCGAGGGTAAGAACTTAGCTTCATATCTTGTTGATCTTTTCCTAAAAGTGGGTACTAATGGGCTACACACTAAGCTGTATGACAAAAGGGACGACTTCGATTTTGAAATCATAAATTATCTCCACTGGTCAAGTAATATCCATCTGCACCTGCTTATGGTGTGTACGTGTCTCAACTTCTCAGATATTGTAGGGCTTGTGATTCCTACGCTGATTTTCAAACTAGACACAGCTCATTGGCATCAAAACTAGTGAGACAGGGATACACATCAAAAAGACTCGTGAGGACTTTCAAAAAGTTCTACGGTCGATCTGACGACATTGTGGCAAAATGTGACTCGCACTCAAATGATTAGCGCCAGCATTCCCGGCTCTGACTTATTACAGTGATTCATATACTGTATCATTTTATACAATATTTAGACAATTTTGAGACCAATCCTGATGCTAGTAGGGTGCGCTTACCCATTCCGGACACCTGGTACCACCACAAGCTATTAATGATTCAGGATGTTCCTACTTAAATTTGTAAATCACAAATGTCCCATGGACCTGTTAATGTACTACCTTGAACGGAAATGATTATTGTACCACTTTATGTCATATTGCATGGAAAATTTTGAGAAATTGACGTGTACAATGCTGCAGTCTGGTGCAATCTGAGCGGTGTTTTTTAATTTTCCTTATTCTAAGTAAAACTGTTCAAACACCCCATGGGGAAGAGCACGAAAGGGGATTCCCCTGTGGTATTGAAAATTTTGAAAAGTTGATTTGTGTTATGGTGCGATCTGATTCAATTTATTTTGCACGCGGTAAAATTCTTTGACAGGGGTATACCCCCTTTCGCACCGAAAAGTTAAGAAATTGAGGTCTGCAATGATGCAATCGGACAAAAAAAATTAGTAACCCCCTGCCCCACTTGTTCCTCTCCACATTTTGAGGAAACCCCCCTTGAAGTTTTCAATATTTTGAGTAACTATATTACAGCGTGTAATTACTAGATTTGGTAAGTTGGTATGTTTGTGACAGATCAGCCGCCATTTTAACAAATGGCAATATCGCAAACATTATAATCAACCCGTAACGTATAGTGCGACATTCTTGGATATGTTGGCAACAGGACCACTGCTCTTTAAGTTTGTCCTTTTAATTTCATTTCGGATTGTTTTAACCTTGATAAAGTAGGATTACTCCCACGAAACGTCGGTGAAATAAAAGTTATATAAATGAAGAGCTTGGTGTCCTCAGTTGGTGCGTCTTGACCTGCTTTGTTAGTCCCCGTGGACGAAGTCCGGCGGGGACTTATAGATTGGGTCCCGTGCGTGCGTGCGTGCGTGCGTGCGTCCGTCATCAACAGTTTCTCAGACACTGCTGAACTAATTTTGTTCAAACTTGGCACAAAGGCATAACACTATGACCTACAGATGCACATCGATTTATTTGCGATACGATTCAATATGGCCGCAAGGTGGCCATATTTTTGCGATTTTTCATGTTTTTGAATATTAACTCAAACATCTGTTAATTGATTTTGTTCAAACTTGAGACAAAAGGAAAGCACTATGATCTACATGTGCATGTCAATTTATTTAGTAATACGATCGAATATGGACGCGAGGCGGCCATTTTTTGCGATTTTTCATGTCTTTGAATATTTACTCAAACATCCATGTACTGATTGTGTTCAAACTTGAGACAAAATGAAAGCACTATGATCTACATGTGCATGTCAATTTATTTAGTGCTACGATCGAATATGGCCGCGAGGCGGCCATTTTTTTGCGATTTTCCATGTCTTTGAACCATAACTCAAACATCCATGTACTGATTTTGTTCAAACTTGGCACAAAAGCAAAGCACTATGACCTTAACACAGGATCAAAAGCCAAATTTAACATTGTTTATGCAATTGCATAAATTTGCATAAAGTTGGTCAGCTCCTTTACGCACCTTTATGCAGTGCATAAAGATGTGTAAACATGGTGTCAGTGGTGGTGCCTATATGCATCTTTATGCACTTGTATAAAAGGGTTTAATGGCTCACTAAAATTATGCACCTTTATGCAATCCAATAAAGTTGCATAATTTTACGTGTGAGGTAAAGATTGTAAAACAACACTGAGGATGACAATTTACAGTCTCTACAAATTGGAAAGGACTATATGTGTTAAAGAATAGCTGGATGTATAGTGAGAAACATCTAGTCACTTCCCTGAGCTCACATTTCTAACGTTCACTCTACCCATCTGGAAACCATCTTGAAGGGCTTAGGGTTTGCACTTTGGAGTCCCCGCACTGTAGAAGACACATCCCCCTCCTTTAATTCTTATCATTTTGCAACTGTCTCTTTATCTTTCAACTGAAATAAAGATTGCGTTTTGTATACCACAGTATATGTTGTTGCAGTCATGAAGAAGATAGTGATAGGTCAGGCAATGGCAGGTCATGCACAGCTCTGATTCAATGCTCCATTGTCTTAAGGTGTAAATAGCCATATGTCATTAACATATCAGAAAGGTTGCCATCGATATCGCCACAGCTGTTACACATGGGATACTTCCCTTTTCGTCATTGTTCATTCAAATGAAAAATGTGTGGAGTCAGTAGATGACTGCCTATCTTGTGATAGTATTTGGTAGCCAGTATCAGACAGTTTGTGTTCGTGTCGGCTGCACAGACGATCTGCCCTCTTGCGAGTTCGACTTTGTGAAAAAAAAGATATGACCTGCTATCCAAAATTGCTTATTTGACACATAACCAGGAGACCTGCATTACATTTTGCACCGGTATATCATGAAGAAAATAGTGATAGGTCAGGCAATGGCAAGTCATGCAGGGCTCTGATTCATTGCTCCATTGTCTCAGGTGTAAATAGCCATATGTCATTAACAACAATCAGGAGGAACCCTTGAATGTATAAACAAAAGCGGTTTTTTTGCTTCAGTCACTGTTGCTAGAAAGTTTAACTGAAAATAGACTTTGTTCAAGTCTGCAATTTACATCAAATTCTTGTAAACTTGTTTTCTTTTAAAAGTTGATTGAACGCATTGTCATGGAGTTGCACCCGAAATCACATTTGCAGGATCGCTGTCAGCCCTACTGCACCATGGATGAAAAAAGGAATGTCATAAATTTGGAAGATTTTTGTGATGCATAGAAAATTATCAGTGAAGTTTGTGTGTGTGTGTGTCCCTGGACGTACCACAGATACGTCCATGGAGTGTCTTGGCCGTCCTGATAATGGCAGCCATGACACAGCTGAAAAGGCCAGCGTCGACAAAGATAAAATAATAGGTGTGAAAGGGATTATCAGGCCGTCCTGTACCCTTACATCCATGACCGCACAGACTCCACTTCTAGTGCATTCTACAACTTTTAAGAACGTCTACACTCAAAAAAGTAACTTGAGTAGTTTTGCGTGAAATAAAGATGACCGTGATAGCCGTGATTGAAACAGCCTTTGTTTGCTGTCTTACTCGACCTCAGCCGACTACCATGGCAAAAGTCGGAGACTGCAGAGATGGGAAGACCATTATCAAATTTGAAAATTGTGAATGTATCGGTCATTTTATCTAGATGATTCAGTCCTTTTCGATATTAAGTGTTCGAACCAAGGCCCCCGGTATGCACTCTGTGGTCACAATGCATATGCAGTACAGTCAGGGTGAAGTGTGCAACACAGACAAGGGGAATTATTTGTTTGTGTGTGCAACAAGCATTGTCAGGGCAGGGACTTCCCTAATTACCGTGGTCAATGTCGGAATGTAGAGAGGTTGCCTGATGTCCTCCCACATTAAGTGTATGCCCTTAGGAAAATTGTCTGTAGATATTCTATTGAACTCTGATATTCGATAGAAATTCTGTATATTTTATGGAAATCCGATGGAAATATGCTTCCATTGAAATTCAATTGAAAATTTTCAATACAATTCTGTAGAAAAATTTAAAGTTTATAGAATTTTAATGTGTATAGAAACTTTAAATTCTATTGAAGTTTGCTGATAATTTTCTGTAGAAAATCTGCAGAAATTAAACATATTTTTTATGGAATGTTTTGGTTCCATATCGAAATTTTTTTCCAGTTTTTTTTCGCACAGTTTACACTTTTTCAGACTTAAGTTCATGTTTTTGCATATTGGCATGAGCTTTGATAAGAACTGAGTGAAATATAGCAGGTTTCAATATGGAAAAGTCATTGACATTTACCAATGGAGAATTAACACATTCTCCTGTACCCTTTAATACTCAAAAGCTATTTTCATTTACACACACGTGCCAGGAAAATGTATACAGTTTCAATTGTACCATCCCTTTTGCCATTGCTTTTGTACATTTCATGACTGTACACAGACCAACCTGACTCTCTTTGTTAGATCCTAGGTCAAGTGAGCTGACCTGTGCCTTTGCTTTGTTATGCAAATAGTTCCCTGCCTTTACAATGGGCTGATTACATAAAAGTGTAGCTACGCATTATTCATTTGAACTTGAGGCAGTCCACAGTGCACATGGCTCTTATGAAAAGTACTAAAGTTCAACTCCAAATTGCATGGAACATTAGGATCCAAGGTCCATTAGCAAGATTCTAACAGTGTAATGGAGAAGGGAGCTCACTGATATGTTACAACTGTAAGGATTGACATTGCAGCATCAACTGAACTGACCTCTAAATTACGTGAGTTAAGATACACAACAGTTTAATTATGCACTTGGCTGAGTTGACAACTCAAAACTGCTAGACTGGAGAGGTAGGCCTTGCATCATATGTGTAGGTTTCTTTTTTTTTTTTTTTTTTTTAATTTTATTTACTTTGAAGAAAAAAAACGCACAAAACGACAACAAAACAATACATAACACAGAAAACACAGGTTTAACACAGTGTAGGTTTCTTTATATTTTGTACTCCCTGTATGTTTCATCAAGTTTTGATCAACTGTTAATCATAATGCCTTTAGAAATAAACTACATGTATATTTACTTGCTGACTGATTTTTTTTGAGTTTTGCAGTAATTCATTGCTTTGGTATCTATGGCAATATCATAAGGTGGTATTCCTTACTTAACAAAAGTTTAATACATATTGTTGTCATACTTTTTTAGAGATTGAGCTCACACAAGACAATCAAACTTCTGTAAAAGAGTGCAGAAATTAAATATAGTTCTACAGAAATTCTACATAAAAATTCTGTCGAACGTGGTATAAACTCAATAAATTTGTACGGATATTTTGTAGAACGTGTATTGAATTTACATAGAAATTCTGTAAATTCTACAGAAATGATGCAGAAATTCTGTTGAATTTCTACAGAAAAAGGGGCCAAAACTCCATTAAACTCCGTTAATTTCCATTAATGTTCAGCAGAATTTCTGTTGAAATTCTATATCACTTAAATTGAATTTTATCATCAATTTCAATAGAATTTCTACAGAATATTTTCATAAGGAATGGCATAATGTTATGAACACTCTGGTGCACGAATGCTTCAAACGTCGTTTGTGTGCAGAGGGTCTGTGCCTTGACGAAAACTCTATGATACAACTTCTCATTTGCATCGTGGGGGTTTCGCATAGTTACTATCAAGTCGCCCGTGCCCTGGCGAGTGCATAGCAATTATCTGGCGAATCGACTACCTTTCAAAATCGAACAAGGAATGTTTTAAAATGATGAGTAAAATTAAATGCTGAACACAGAATCGACAATACTGAAAATACTTTGCTGTAGCTGATGGCACAAGTAATTTGAAATACTCTCAAAGCGAACCTACTATAGTCTTAGTTTCCATATGAGTAAATCGCTACAGCCAGCCATCGGTAAGCATGAATGTGAAAAGATACATCAATGCTGTAAGGTCAAATTATTTTGCTCTGGTAGGTAATTAAGATTGTCTTTTTTTTTTAAATTTTTCCTAGTGCTTCCAGTGTACCAAGTATTTTCTGGTCAGATTTATAGTTGCAAACGTTGTATCTCATATAACGGTGTGACCGCCAGGTTTGCTTATTTGGTATGTAAGTGTAAGAGTATCAGGGATAGACTTCTCAAAGTCTTCCGGCATATCAAAACATATTGAAGGACTAAACATCGGCAAACCTTTGTGCTAATGGTAGGCTATTTCATGGATCGTGGAGTGAATGGCGCTTGGTCAGCAAGTAACTCAACTGAAGAGAAAGCGCAACTGGGGCCAGTCTACATCAGGGACTGTGTTCCGTTAATAAATTCTGGGCTAAAATTTCCCAGGTTTAGAATAAAACTGGATCTAATGTGCCTATCAGAGATCAAGAAGTATGACGCTTGATTGTGAAATACTAGTGCATGTTGCTTTCTAATGCTGAATTCTCAATGAGAAAACAGAACAGTATTAGGAACTTATCATACTCTTCATATGCGCTGCAGGTTTCATTATGATTGGTACACTTTGCAAATCAGACTTTCAATTTACAGACATCAAAATATTTCTATATGTTTCTGACATATTAAAGTACAGCGCCCGGAGTTCCCGCTGAAAATATTAACATATGGATATCTCCGAGATATATGTCTGATATGTGAAAGGCATGCTGAAAGTATGTTTGATATTTTAAAGTAAGGCTGAAAATATGTTTGATATTTTAAAGTAAGGCGCCCGAAGGGCGCGCCGACAACATTTTAAACATACGAATATCTCTGACATATATGTCTGATATATTAAAATTTCGTGCTTGGAGGGGCCTCTGAAAAATATGATTTTTTTATTGTTATTAAAGTTAAGCGCCTAAAGGGCGCGCCATGAATGCTACTAATTGATGAAATTTTTCGCTTACACGATGCACTTTAGGCAAGTATGAGCCTGTGTCGAAATTTTTAAAACACACTGAACTCCCCTCCCTAATTGGGCATTCAAAAACATAGTGACGCCTCTTTCACCATAGTCAAAAACAGGGTGACCCTCATGAATCCACTGCCCCCTCCCCGCCGAATAAACTGACCAGTCCCTTATTATGAATATTGTACAACTTTAGCAGTTATGACTTCCAAAGAATTCCTAAGACAGACACGTTTTATAACAACTTGGTAGCCTTACAATCCATCATAATCTTTCGCAAAATGTGCTCGTTCTTCAGACCGTGCTTCAACCACATCAAAAATCGACTCGGGGCGAGTCAAGGCTGTTTACCGGCATGTTGCTAGCTTCAATTTTGCGACCGTGACCCGATGATATACGATGATGGATTTCATAAAAAAGTGCTAGAATTTCGCTTTTCCAGGCCCGTCAGGCCCGTTGGTAGTTATTGTATGAGACCGATTTCAAACCATGTTCAGAATTGATGAAATAAACAGATATGATCTCCAAAAACCGTTTTTTATTCAATTGATTCATCACCTTTTTGCGTAGACCTCGCTGTGTGTATCCACATTATCGTTCGGAAAGATACCGGTATATCTCCTATATACGTAAGCTGACATGGAGAACATCGTCAGAACTACAATATTTCTGCAAAGTCGCAAAACATATTGCACCACCTTGGTGAATGATACACGTCCTTGCATGTTCGTCAGAAACTAATTTCAGTAGGTTAGGCCTATATAGGATACGACATCGGTCAAATGAGGATGAAATATTGTACTGCAGTTCTTTCTTTCAATTTATTTTTCTTTCATGTGCTGTATTATTCTCAATTCCCTCCATACTACTTTTGAGCATAGCCGGCGTGTACATAGCAACATTGTTGGTGTTGACATGAATCCAAATCTGGCTATTGCAACAGTAAGAATGTTGTATGTAGGCCCTACAATAAAGAAATTGTTTACAAGATGCACGATTGGGTGTATCTGCAGATGCAGTATCAATGTTAATATCAATGTTATACTAGCCACTTTACACAGTTCAACCCGTCTAACATACACACGCAAACACATATCTACCAAGCAAGATCATAGAAGAGATATCGTTTATTTAAAATAGTTAAATAGGAAATCCCATGCAACAAAAAACGAATGAATTCTTCAAAACCGTCCTCAAAATACAAGCAATAGCAATAGGCCTATAGGCCTACTTCATATGACTCACACACGATTATTTCCCAAAGTTTTAATTAGGCCAAATAGCTGCTATTTTTTACCATCTTGAAAAAGATCTCGCCAAATATCCGGCTCAGTGCACTGGTTATATAACACGGAATATTCATGAAGATAAAAACTGCGTAAGCTGCTTTGTACATGCAGAGAGGCTGCACTGCAGGCTGATGCTAGGGGGTCAATGTGTACAATGATGTACCTTTATCTGGCGAAACACGAAAATATGGTTCTGTTAGCAATATTTTTGTCTAACGAGAGCAAAAAATAACATTTTCTTCAAGACTGAGTAAAAAATGATAGTTATAATCAAATTCTTTGCAAAGTTCATTTCGTGAATATTTGAGCACTTAAGGAGTCATACTCAGAAGACGCCATTGTTACGATAATGGCGTGGCGTGGCGTCGCTTACATCTGTACATCGTACCATTCCTACCCCGTGATCGTGCCGTCAAGAATCTTCAGTTGTCGATATTTTAGCTTCTACTGACATGTCCCGTCGGTGTTTAGGAATGTCTGCTAAAGAGTCTACCCTTGAATTCCTGGACCATCTCGACGACTATGCGGTACGTTTGAATCTAGTGCCAGTGTGTCATCGACCGTGTCATGCAGTTACGACATGGTCCGACAAGCAGCTAGACGAAACTCGCCAAAACGGAAGAGAGTACCTATTTTCCGCACCAGCGACAGGTCGACACACACTTCAAGCCCTCGATCGTCGCTGAGTCCTGCATCAGCTGGACGGCTCTATACCAGGTAAGCTTATGTATAGCTGCTATCTTATTTTTAACCAGCCCAATTGTGTCTAACTTCAACTCTAAGATACGTCTACTCCTTCTTTTATAAACGTGTTCAGCAATGTCTGTATCCGGCAAAGTATTTAACGTTTGTTTGTTTTAAATCAACGATATTCCTGATAATTTCAATGAACATCGAATTTCAAGGTCACTTTATGCTAAATGTGACTTTTAGTGGTACATGTATGCACCCCGGGATGACTGTTGATTCATGTCAGGGACCGGACAAAAATTAAGGGCGGGGGGGTTGGGGGTTGGTTGGTGTTTTTAAAGGCCTGTGTTGGCACCAGATTGTCTCAACAGAAAATTTACACACCAGATTACAATTTCAATGGAAAACAACAAGCTATCACCCCTCCATAGTCCTCATACTAGAACAAAGGTAATTCCAGGGATCAGCAAAAGTGACATTTTAAATCCATGGAAAATAATGACCCTTCAAAAAGTGTTAGCAAGAAAAAGATTATCCCTCCCAAATTTTTGTATGACCAGTGAGTCACAGTCTGTATTAATGATCAGGGCTTGACAATTCCTATCGCCTGATGCCCGGGACAAGTGAAATTACCATTCGGGCAAGTCAAAAATAAAATCTGGTTGCCCGCCGGACAAGTTGTTTATACAACTTCTGGCGCAATCAACGCGAACCTAAGTTGCGGTTTGTGTACGTGTCGCCCAATTTGTGTTGTCGTTCACACAAAATAAATGTCAATCACTGACTTATTTTAGATACAATTGTGACGTTCTTCTGGGATTCACTTGCCGACTCACACAATGTTGCAATTTTTTGATGATCAACATGAAATTGTTTTATCTTCCAATTAAAAAAGTCGCTTAAAATTTGGCGTAAACAGTATTTCTTTGTTGAATGCTGACTGCTCCGCCCCAACAAACTTGGTAAAAGATTGCAAAACCTTATCACATTGCTTATCGGCGATCGACCCTGCAGTACTTCAAAATCATTTATGCGGCCTCGCGAGGTAGATGAACATTGTAGGCAGATAGTTTGTGGAGTGATCGCTGTAAATATGAGTATTTTACGGTAATATTTTCACTAACGCAAACAAGGCATTGTGCATTTCCACAAGCAAGAGCGTAATTTCCGCTCCGCAGACCTACGCAAAAATCAAGCAAGGTTTTTGCCGTCAAGAGGTACGTAGTTTACGACGATGGGCATTGTGTAACTCTGAGAAACGACGTTGCGATGATTTACGACGGTGCCACGAGGGCCAGCGTGAGTGGGATCGTCTGAGAATTGACGACTCGATGTGATGAATAGAACGATGTTTCTGACAAAAGATCTAAACATAAGCGTTATGATGAGGAAAAACGCCGTAGATGTTATCTCCCGAAATGGAAAGCACAGTGGCCTTGGTTGTAATATGACGGTTCCAAAATGTTCTGTACGTCGTGTCTCAAATACCCACCATTGCCAAACCATGGAGGTAGGAAGAGACTACCTCCATGGCCAAATCAAGCGAAATGCTTTTCTTGACGGATGTGACATGTTTCCCGTTGAATCCATAAGGTCTCACGAGTTTAGTCAACCACATTTGGACTGTTTGGAGCATCGCAGATGAGATCGTGACGGGGACAATGATTGTGGAAATTTTGTGGGTCCCGCTGAGCCCGATACGGTTTCATTTGACAACACCCCGGTCGCATGCACTCGCAATGCGTGAACCGAATGACGACGACCAGCGACAGACACTGACCAATCTTTTTACGACGGCATTTATGCTTGCCAGACACGGGAAGCCGATCTATGATATGAACCTTCAAATTCAATGTTAGCCCTGCGTACAGGTCTGTGTGTTCCCTGGCTGTGCATGAAGGTTAATAATAAGATTATGAAGTGTTGCTATACTTTCTTTTGAAATTGCAATAAGTTGAATATGTTGGTAGATTTTTGAATTCAATCCCACAAGTCTCCTAACTCTTGTCACTCAAATTTACGTATGTTCTATGGCTCAATGACAGAAAGTAGCCCCTTGATATTTTTTTATCTTTTTTACTATAGAGGCATTATATCCATGTTGTCAATTTATTTCCTCTGTCACAATAATATTATTAATTTAGAAGGTTATAAATAGTGCAAAGTAACATGACATAGCATATGAGTTAATGCCCCGCTAGCTGTAACTTGTGAAATTTGTTGACCTCAGAATATGTTCCCATTTTGTCGTGGTTTTCTCTGAATTCTACCCTCTGAAGGGATATTGGCTTTTACTGCATTAGGAATATTCCTCTGAGAAACATTTAAACAGTAAACTCAAATTTTAACAGCCATTTTGATTATCGCCCCTTTTCAAAAATTGGTAATATTAACAAGGAGAGAGAACATACAATGTCACAGTTGAAAACATTCACCTCTAGGGTGAACATTCAATCTTGGATGTCAAAACAGGGGGGGCAATCATGAATGTGGGCCCGTACTCCTGTCCCAAGGGGGCCATTCAACATACATGTAAAACCCTTGAATTTTCTGTGGTAAATACTATAGTCTATCAATATGCGACCTAAATAAAGTAATCAATATATCGAATTTTATTAAAACCCTTTTCCTGCCAGACAGTATCACTTCCCCATCCGATCAGCCAAGTCAGTAAAAAATGGTATTGAGCCAAAACATGACATATTTTCACCCACTTGGCTTGGTCTGTTATAGCATCTTAAGTCCAAAAGAATCAAGTTTACAGTTTTGAACAGCTTTCAAATGTACAGTATTATGTTAAAATACACCATATGAAATATGTTGTGTTTCATTAATTTTAACCATCTTGACCTGGTGGTGAAATATGGACTTGCCAGGAAAAGGGTTAAACATACCGGTAACTTGTATGTATTAGGAAATTTATGATCATTTGTTCTGACCAAAGGGTTTTGCTCTTGAAAATCAGAAAATGATGCTGTTCAAAACGAGCATAACTGACCTGCATGGATGCTTTCCTTGCAGTGTTCAATGTTTGTATGGACTGTGACATTGTAGACTCTTCAATTTGAGGGCATACCCAACATTAACATTCATCGGCAATGCCACATGCATACAGCTCCAATGCACTGTTGACTCTACATCAGTCCTTTCTACCCAACTTCCTTTGCAGCACCTTATATCCACCAAAAATTTAATCAGCTGTGTACAGGTTTATATTTATGTCATAAAAGCATTTATCATTACTTTTTGCACAGAAACAGTGATTTGTTGAAGTTATCCATGAAAATAAATATCAAAATCAGGCAATATCGAGACCTTTTTAGCCTCCACAAAGCATGCCGGGAGAAATGCCCAGATGATGATGTAAAGTTTTCGGGTTTTGGTGCATCGACTAGGGGGTCTGACATAGGGAGTCTCATAAACAGCTTAGATATTATGCCTGCCTGTAAGTATTACAGATGTACTAATAATCGTGCGCGAGATTTCAATAAGGCATTCTGCATGATTCGAAACCTGAAGTGAAAACACCGCCTCTAAAAATTGTTGCTGGTAAAGATTGGCACGACATGAGTTTTCAAAATTATAAGTACAGTGTGTGTTTTTATGTATGCAAAGACCGTTTCCAAGAATTTTTCCCGACATTTTTCCCAATGACTAGTTGTGAGGTTGTGGCTTTCAGATTTTAACCATTCTCAATTATTTTCCCAAGACTGCACAATTGACAGCAGAAAACGGCTGCTTGGATTTGCAATCTCTTCCTACCTCCATTGCGGTTTCTAATTACCGGTAACTCACGATTAGAGTTCAAAGTGAGTTGTGAGAACAGGAAAATCGTAGTGTGTAGTTTATGACTGTACTTTGAAATGATAAATTGAAATTTCATTTAGTGCCCCTAGAACATGAAAGTGTGTTTGAAGTTTAATTTAGTGCCCCTGAGATCATGAAAGTGTGTATGCACAACTATTGTTTGTTGGATGAGGGACACTCCATTTAGAGTCCGGTTCAAAGTTATAAGGTTGAAGGCAAAGTGTGTCCATTGGGCAGTAGCTCAATACAAACGCACAGTAGATCAGACACCTCGTGATACCCCCTAACTTCCTCAACCAAACACGAAAACTTAACGTCATCTTAGGTCAAGCCTCTCTGAGGAATTCCGATAAGTGGCGCTTCCATATGGCGAAAATGGCGTCATACACATCAATTAATAAAACATTAATTTCCAGGAGAATCATTAGCACATATCTCATCTCTTCATCATAAATGTTACAAAAATAACATACTTCAACTTTTAAAGGCAGGTTGATATTTGGGTGGGCTATCCCTTTAACATTTCACACTATGACTGAGGTGAGGTAATGACCTTTGGGGAGCCCAACTTCACTGCGCGAATGAATGAACTACATGCATTTGCGTGAACTCTGTGTGACCAAACCATTCAGAGAATGTTGCATCCTGAGTGGTGCATCAAACAGTGAAGTAAGGGCCATTCAATATCTTATAGCATGAATTGCACAATGCTCTGTGCAGTTTATGTGAAGATTTCAGTGCAGATATGCACATTATCCAGGGTTTTTGCTCGTATGCACGGTGGGATTTAATGTTTGGGCAAATATTTAATCACATCTCAATCTTTATCTTGGCCAAAGTTGCATGTACAGTCCCAGTGGGTAGTTAATAATAAGTGTATACATCACCAAAATCAGTGCATTCTCACAAACTTATTTCGGCTTGAATATAAAATAAAAAAAAAACAATGCTAGAAGATACAGCTAGTCGGGGCATTAAATGAACATGAGATTAATTCTAATCTTACCTAAACATGATATGTCATTTTATTTCGCATCATTTCAATTCATTTTTAACTTTCTAAATTATTTCTATTTATGCTGAAATAGAAATGTGGTGTTATTTTCAACATGCACATTTTGGATATTTATATGACCATCAATGTAAAAAGAGTCAATTTTTCATCAATGGTCTGACAGTCTACAAGCTCTGAGATACTGCAGGAATACATAGTGCAGTGTGAATCCAATTATGTTGAGCCTTTTCAGGCCATGAAAATGCTTGATATATTTCTGATTCAAATATGTGTCGATGGACTGTCAGATTAATATGGTTATTCATCGTCATTATCGTGACTTGAAATGTGATTCATCATCTGTGTTTGAGACAATTTGATTTTTCTCAGTAGGATTTTTAACTCTTTTTTTTATATTTCTGCAAGTTGCAGGTCCCCTGGAGGTACATGTATTTATTCAAGGCGTTGAACAAATAGGGAAAGTGTAGTGCCCAAAGGAATGACAGTCACACAAAAAGGCATGCCAACAACTGGGAACAATATGAGAGGTATGTACTACAAAGTCTGCACTGATAAGTTTTTAGTCTAAAGTAATGAACTTTGAAGGGCAAGTTAACCAAAGCACCAGTGTTGGTGAATTATAGTATATGAACATGGTTAAGCAGAACCATCTTGACACATGTACGACAATTTTACTTAGCTGAACTTTGATGTTTGGTTATATTTGCAGGGCACCTAACAGCCATAAGCGACAAAATCTGCCTTTATAATCTTCTTTTGAAGATACAAATGTAATAGATAGTGATGCAGCTTAGCCCATATCAAATTTTGAAATCACAATGAAATATGTAAACCCTGGAAATTATTATAGAGGAGCATAGTGTTGAAACAACTTCAGGGGCTCTTCCATGAGTTCCAAAACACAAATGTACATGACATACAATAATTGCATAGTCAAACCAGGGAAATGTTCTTTTTAACACTGTCTCCCGACACTGGCCAAAATACTATTGAATGAATCCATGAAGTGTAATTTATGAACCTTGTGTGGGAAACAAAACTTTGAAACAATATCACAAGACAAACTGAGGTTGCAGAGTCTGTTGCAAATTGTGTAATGAAAGATGAAACAAGCTTTTGTTCTGATAACATGTCCCAGATTACATGACATGCTCAAAAACCATATTTTATCTTTTGCTAAAATTGAACGAAACTATTTTCCGAACAACATACAGTGTGCAAGAAAACCATTGCTTTTTTTCAAAAATTGTAGCATAATATATATTTTTGCGTAATTGTACTGT
>LD348145.1:94566-108428 GCA_001465055.1 Ptychodera flava
TAAATGTGGAGTCTCTTTTCTACTTAGACATCCAAACACCCGGTACATCCAATTTTATTTTAAATCTTAGAGAACAATGGATTTATTATTTATTTGTTAAAACTAAAACCATAATTGCTGTGTAAAGTGAGTCAAGTTAAATCAGTTCTCAGATACTTGGTTGACACTTCAATATTGCATCTAAGAAGAAAACAATAAGTGTATTTTTTGTTTTTCACATGAAGTATATTGCTTGTATTTTTGAGGAAGTTTTGAGGAAATCATTCTGTATTTTTTGTCCCATGTGATTTCCTATTTAACTATTTTAAATAAACAATTAAAACCGATACCTCTTCTATGATCTTGCTTTGATAGATATGTGTGTATGTTAGATGGGTTAAATGTGCCAAGTAGTTAATACAACAATGATATTAATGTAGTTAATGAGTGCAGAACTACAGTACAATAGGTGCAAAAACAGAACAATCAGGTTCATATTTGGACCTACAAGATCCAAATTACAGAAGATTGAATATGTTTCTTTATGTTGTGCATAAAGATGTATAAATACAAATCAGGTTGATGCATAAATGTGAATCTTTATGCATCTGTAATGTCCTGCATAAAGGTGATTAAATTTAGTCAGCCATTAAACCCTTTTATGCACAAGCATAAAGGTGCATAAAGTTCCATCTTTATGCTGCATAAAGATGATTACAGATCATCTTTATGCAACTTTATGTCACCTTTATGCTGCGCATAAATCTAGATTTTCATTTTGTGCTTGATATGCACGTCAAGTTATTCGCGAAACGATCGAATATGGCCGCGAGGCAGCCACATTTTTTGCGATTTTTTTCATGTCATTGAACCAAAACTCAAACATCCATGAACTGATTATGTTAAAACTTGGCACAAAGGCAAAGCAATATGACCTAAATGTGCATGTAAAGTTATTTTGCGAAAAGATTGAATATGGCCGTAAGGCAGTCATGTTTTTGCAATTTTTTTTGTCTTTGAACCATAAATCAAACATCTGTGAACTGATTTTGTTCAAATTTGAAAAAACATTGTCACAGAGACAGACCAGACCAGAAAATACCATTTCTTATACAAAGAGAGCAAAACAGAATAAGAATGAATTCAGTTCGTGCTCACACAGATTTTCTGTTGCGAGTTTGTAATGTCAATGGACATTATCGATTTTCGTCGCGTGATAGCGCCACCACTTTGTTATTGTTTTAGCTTAATTATTGAACCGCCGGATTCGGAAACACATTTGAATGGGATGCTGACCACGCGCATCAGATGCAGTGACGTCATTGACTTAAAACTGACATCAGCAGTCAATACCCACAGAAATGGGTCATTCATTGAACATTCCGAAAATAACCTTAGTTTGCAAATCATAGGCCTAATGCAATTTGCATCAAGGTCATTCCACAGCAACCAAGACACCAAAGATTATAAACAAGCAGACAAGCGGGGACTGTGTCATCAACGATGACTTGTTATACAATTTATATATATATATATATATATATATATATGCAAACTGGTTTAATCCGGATGGAGAGAGGAGTCCGTTTCCTAGGGCGGATGGAGAGAGGAGTCCGTTTCCTAGGGCACGGGTCTTCAAATCACGGAGCCATATCATTTACATTTTAATTACATTCAACTTCCGTTAGTTAACTTCCGGTCTGAAATCAGGTTTATCGAACACTTAACCAGTTCGTGTACACTCTAAAATAATAGACTTTTAAAATATATCCCATAAACCCAAATCTGACTAAAATAAACCCATCACCGTGTCGATAACGTCATGCGGAACACCACCGCAAACGTTCAAATCTACGTCTGAGGTCTGACACATGCGCATATCGCGACTACTCGACTCGAAAACAACAGAATCATGGAACTACAGTTGTAAAGTTCTTGCCATGGACGGAAGATACTTTCACATGGTCTTCCAGACGTTTTTAGCTGAGGACTCACAATTGATGTACACATCGGATGGCCGGTCATTTCATGTCTTCGTCCACGGTCCGGACCGTGCTACGTCGTTCCGCCCGTCGATGATCGACATCGTGACCAAAAATGAAAAAGAACTCATCATCGGAGATACAGAACATAAGGGGACAACTTGAGCGAAAACCAAAAACCACCACCGCCAATACTCTAGTCTAATCTAATTGCATACAACAGGACACGGTCCGTCCACAACCGTGAAAAGGAACAGAAATATAGGCGATACACTCATGAATGCCATAGCTCGAACTCTGATTCACACAAGCATACACAAACACAACAAGACCTCGACCGAACCATGGACATTCTCGCTTCCGTACTTAATAAACAAACTTCAGTAGAACAACCTATGAACACATACAATAATCCATCATTCTACACGTCCCGTCTATCAAAAATGAATGTTAGCGACTGATAAAGGATACTCTATTTACTAATCGTAGAGTCAAAGGATCACAAATAGTCCCTCGCTCGGCGTCTCCTGTGCAAGGTACATACAGCGCTAGCGGGTGACTGACACGTCGCTTCATGGCTAATCAACACTCTACATAAAACAGCCAATCACGATATACACAACATCATAAACAATTACAAAAACGCAAACAACTCAGATACGATTTGTGGAGTTGCTTTCCCTTTATTTCATAGTGACAATCAGTGAATATATACATCTATTTTCTACATCCACGTACTTCATGGGTACGTACCACAGAGCCGCATAACGCCAGGAATACACAGACCTGTACGTAGGGCTACGGCTGCAATATACTACTAGTCAGGCGACCGGCGATCACCAATGCTTCCCGTTTTCAAAACCACGCACCGTTGCGCACCTATCTGTGGCACCCACGTGTTAGGCATCATTAGAAAGCTGGTTTTCTGCCCCATCGAATGATATAAGAAATAACTAAGTCAGCTGGAACTACGATCGTTAAACGCCCGCGAAAATGAGTCGACTGTCAACGTTAAAATCGCGGGAATGTAATGGTGATTTGCGTATTTCAATGACTAACTTCAAAATGATGTAACGAGAAAAATCTCGAACGTACCACCCTCAAAAGCTGCCATTTTAAAGTGTAGACCATTTTGGAGATATTTTCATCCGAAAGACACCGAATATATCTGTCAATCGGGGTTACAAAACCCGCCGAGAGTTGCCAATGGGCTCGTTCCCGCAAAATCGTACGTTCAGTTCCGCATTCACAAATTAAAATATTCATGAAAAATACCCTTCTAGGATTGGCCAATACAAAAGGTCTTGACTTCAGCAAATGTCTCCTATTTTAGAGTGCACACGAACTGTTTAGGGAGCATTCTTTTTTACAGGAAGGGGGGTGGGTCGGTGGAAATCAGGGGGGGTTGACTTTTACAAAACCGTTTTAAGGGGGGTCAAATTTTACAATCAATGATTGAAAGGGGGGGGTCAAATTTTACAAAGGTTTGTATTGAGTTATGGAAAATAAGTGACTTTGGAATTTCACCGAAATGTTGCTTGTGTAACCGATGTTTCGAGACGGCAGAATAATAACCGACCAAAGCTCAGCCAAATTTATTTCCTAGCAGGGCCAACAAGTCCGAGACTGGCGTTAACCCCTCCAGAGCAGCAACTGAGCATGTAGCCCTGAGTACAGGTCTGTGTGTTCCCGGCGTTATACGGCCTCCACCACAGCCCTGCAACGGTCTGTGGAGATAACTGGGGTCTCTGCAGGGAGATTCAAAATGGGGATCTCCATGGGTAAACAACTTGTCGAGTACGTTATGTTTCAGAACATAAGCGGTTTTGGATGTTAGGAGAAGTTAATCTCATCTTTTCTGGGGTTGGTTAGGAGGTAAAGGTAGGCAGAGAAAGGAGTTTGCTCCACTAGAGCAGAATTTCGGCCAAAAAGACCGTTTTTTCATTGCGGTCAAGATCCAGACCTCAAAGACCTCAGTTCTCTTCATAGACCGTTGCAGGGTTGTGGTAGAGGCCATATAATGCTGGGAACACGTGCACAGACCTGTACGCAGGGCTACAGAGCATGGGGCATGAAATTAGGAACTAACACACGGTCATAATGTAAACAAACAACTTCTGTATATTACCATATTGTGCCAAATATCGGGGTCTACATATTAAATAGTAAAACCTTAGGGAGCGTTCAGTTTTTACGGCCTGGGGGGGCGGCAAAATCTTGTCTCCGGTGTTAAAAAAAATATAGACCCCCCTGCATTTTTTTGTGAAAAAAAGATGACCTCCCCCCTTTGTCAGACGAAAAAAATTGATGACCCCCCCCCCTTAAAAAATAACAAAAACCCATATGTCAAATTTACCCGCATGGTTTGGATTTGAACTCCGGTACGCGATGCACTTTATTCGTGTAGCAGAGATGCCAGTGCACAAACTTCTCAGCCACATCCATTGAAACGTCTGTTAATTAGGACGACTGTAAGGCAATTTTTAACTTCATTTCCATAGACAACTCATGTCCATGGACATTGTATAAAGTAAACTTTCTTGGAGTGGTTCGCCAAAGGCAGCCCTCCGGTTAAGAGGGTCATGGGCCATTACGTAAAGTCAACTTTATTCTAGTGGGCCACCAAAGATAAAGAGGATCGATCATGGCCATTGCATGAAGTAAACCTAATTGGAGTGGGCCGCCAAAGGCGTCTGCCCATTAAGAGGGTCATGGGTAATACATAATGTATATTTATTGTAGTGGGCCGCCGAAGGCGGCCCGCCGGTAAAGAGGATCGATCATGGCCATGGCATAAAGTGAACTTTATTGTTGGTATTATGTTTTTGAAAATGTGGTGAAACCCCCCCTTTCCTAAAGCGATGACCCCCCCCTTTGCGGATTCCAAAATTACGATGACCCCCCCCCTGGATTTTGCCGGCCCCCTCCCCAGCTGTAAAAACTGAACGGTCCCTAAAACTATAAATATTACTCCATGTAACAATAACCGTACTGATCGACCTCCCGACGGCAGGAGTCGAACACACTTTCAGAACAAAAACTCTGTTCAAACCCTTTCTAAATGCTTTACTTAATAGTCCAGTCAATATATAAAATGACCCACCACAAATTGCAACAGAATTTATTTTTTTACATACACCTCAGAAAAACCCATAGAAAAACATATCAAAAGTCTTCCAAAATCCAAATCCCAATTTTTAAATCCAAATTTTTTCACATACACCTCAGAAGAACCATAGAAAAACATATCTAAAGTCTTCAAAAATCCAAGGAGTGGAAAACTGCCTAGTTTGCATACATCCAAAATGGCCGCCCCGGTATTATAGGTTCAATGCTTTTGGCCACTTACTGCCCAATATTGGTCCGATTTTGATAATTTGTTTTTATTTCCATGTACCTTGTACATTGTCATCATATTTTAGACATATTTACAATAATTATATTGTTTTTTATTTACAAAACAGGAACATAAGTCTGAATTTAACGGTAAAACAATGGTATTCTCACACACACTGTCTTCTAATCAATACTTGTTTCATGATTTTATAAGGTGAAAATGTCTGTAATGTTAAATAAATAAATAAATAAGTAAAAAGTAAAAAAATAAATGAATACACAAGGAGTGGAACAATGCTTGATTTGCATAAATCGAAAATGGCCGCCCCGGTATTATGGAATCAACACTTATGACCACATATTGCGCGATATCAGTCCGATTTGGACAATTTTTTTAATTTTCTTATAAATTGTACATTCTCTTCTAATTTCCAACATTTTTAGGGTATTTCCAATTGTAGTTATTAATAAACAGGCATAAAGTCTGAATTTCAGGGAAAAACAATGGTACACACACACACTTCACCTTTCAACCAATACTTGTCTAATTTTGCAAGATGCTAACGTATATGGTGTGAAATATATAAATAAAATTGAAAGCAATCTCAGTATAACTAATACAGAATATCTATCGATTTTGTGTTTGGTTGTTAATTTGCCAATAACATATTCCCTATTTCACATTAAAAGCCACCGGCTGAACTTACGCATTGTTTAGAACATTCGTCCTAGAAAAAGTGGGCGGTTTATTCATATCAAACACAGTTAACCTGGTTTGAAGTCTAGTTGTATCAAGTGTGGTGATATTGTGGTACAAGAGTACACTGGTAGTCACCACAGTTGTGAAACTCAACATGGGGTTCAATAGTAGCTGGTAATTGTAAAATTAACAGTTTCCCAAATGCTGTTTATTTTACCGCAAATTGTAGATAAACAGCCACGCCTGAATTGACCGGGTGTGCCTGCGCGGGAGAGCCGAGCCACAGGAGATGGGATTTAAAGTCTCCTGGAAGGTGTACAGATTACACGGGAATTAAATAGTATCGGATGAATGATCGGGCTAGGTAGTAAAGGGAAAGCAACTCCAAACATCGTTCATATTTGGGTTGTTTGCGTTTGTGTATGATATTGTATATAATATAAGTGTTTATACCACTCCAGGTCATGTGACCTATTCTTCTTGCCATCCATTTATCCCTGAAATCACGACTGCCACCTATTGTTCTCATGCAAATTAGTAATCAGTCACACTTTTATTCATATGTAAATAAGTAATCACCACACTTTAATGTAAGAAATCATTATCATATCAATAAAAGTGTAGTGATTACTCATTTAAATATGAAAAAAGTATGAACGATTACTAATTTGCATGAGAACAATAGGTCCAGTCGAGATGCCTAAAGCATTCACACACATTCAATAACACAATAAAGATAATTTTTCAACTGATACATTATAACATCAATTTAATAATTTAATTTTAACTTTCTTTGAACCATGCTCAATATAAGCAACATGATTTGTTGATGAAGATCTGTCTATTTTTTGATTCGGCGTCTTCTTGGGTTGGACGAATCCTGTCTGTTTTGTTATGTTGTTTCGTAGCGACTTAAGAAACTGGTTAACTTACAGCTTCCTCTGATTTAACACTAGACGAAAATGGTAGATGTATTCGACACATGCTTTTGTAGTGAGATCGACAAACATTTGAGGCGCGTAAACCGTCATCTGATTTGTGACCTGTTTGTTCTTCGATAAGCTGCTCATCGAAACCCTGATGGTACAAATATGTTGCCACATTCACCTGAAATTATCAACACAAAACATATGTAACAAATAGCATGGAAATAAGTACAGCCTTTTTATTTAATACGTTTGTGGAATAGAGGAAAGAAATTCTGTGATATTGCCACACACACAACAAAACACTGCATAAAACCCTATAATATTTACTGTATTAACATGGTTTATTGCCTGTATTTTAGCTGAAGAGTGCATATACAGATGAATACAGTCAAGAATCCATTGTTTGTATTCAGCAAGCCTGTATTCATGTGGATTCATGTGAATTCACGTGTATTGCACTATAATACAGGCAATTCATTAATGTGAATTTTTCTAAATTATTGGGTTTTCTTGCAGTGAAATATTTTGATCAATGAATTTAATTTTATAACTTTACAGAATTCTTTTTTTGATTGTATAAATATCTTCGTAAAAGAATAAATTACCTTGCCAGAATGCCCAGTGTGATGGCTTTCTATCAAAGCCATCTCACACATTTGCTTCACGTAAAGACGCCTACTTTCTGGTAGGAGAACTTGGCAAGGGTCGTCGATAGTACAGTCCTGTCGGCGGTATCATCGCCAAGTTCTCTTTATAAGTTGAACTACACATCGTGGATTGGATGAACTCTGTAGTATCGGCTGCTCTTATAGGGTAGTTTGCCCGTGTAAAATCCACATTGGTTGTTTTTACATGGCCGTCCATGGACCTCTAGGAAGTCTCTAGAGTCATCTGATCAGACAAGTTGACAAGATCCATCTTGACCAGTCAAAAACACCAAAATGGCATTGAAAGCCTGATGCATGCATCCACGATGTAACCACATTCATCTAAAGATTGAATGCCTTTTCCCTAGCCAATGGCCAATACGACAGAGTAAGGCAAGCCATTTTATTTAACCAATCAGACTAAAACAGTTTCCTTCTACACAGGTGCATTATACCACTCTGTAGCCCTTATTCAAATGCAGATTTGCAGTTTACCAGAGCCCTTGTCCTACTTGTCCGGGATAGGTCATTCTCTTAAACTCGCATGCCAGGTGCATAATGACCTCTGTGAACCTTTCGACGTACAATGGGTCGCTCCATTCCATTGTGGGTGTTCAAATGAAAAGTTGACAATTTATTGGTAGTAATTTTCAAATTTTAGAGAAGATTGGCCTGTTTTTCGTGGTATAAGTCGTTAATCGCACCTCGTAGGTGAGCTGTTACAGTTGTAATCACCACACTTATGGCCAGGAACTTGTAAACATCACTCGGTTTCATAAGTCAGGTCCATGACATATGTACCAACATCAGTTATTGGTTCATCTGGTAATTTAAGGTCCGTTTGCGTTACGCTGATTGGTGAGACCTCATGGGTTAGGTTTCATTACTCTTTATTATTCACTTTACAGCTCCCTGATTAGTTAATGTGTAGGTCCGGTCCTCCAGTGTTCACTGCCTCATTATGTAATGTCCCACGTGCTTCCTGGCTACCGCTGAAGTAATACGTTATTCGTGATGTTCACGGATCGGCAGAAAGTTACAACGAAAAATGCCGGACAAACCTTCATGCGTTAAATTTCCATGTTTTTACTTATCCCTGTCCCTTTATGCATTACAAACATGTTGGCTCATTGTTTTCCAATTGTTGGTTATGTACAAAGTTCATGCTTTTCATTTTTATTTTGAGTTGACGGGGGCATTGGCTGCATCGACAACAGTGAGGCCTGTGAATGACAAGAGAAAACAACAGAGCTTCAAGGGAAACACATGGGGTTCATTGTGTAATTCAGTAAGCCGTTTACCATGTTCCAAAGATCGAAAATTGTGACCTCGAAAATTGTGACCGTCTGAGAAAAGTTGTTCGCCGTCAACTGACTGTAGCCGGTGCGAACCGTCATAGATTCTTGTGGGTCAGTCGTACCGGTCGTAAGCTAAATCTACCGATCTTTGGGCAGACATGTATGAATATCTTTCTCACAAACTCTTGGAGAAAAGCAAAATTGACTTGATCAACCATTTCAACCATTTCAACCAACTACCACAGGGAAAAGGAAAAAATTTCTCCTGGCTATATTTAATTCATGTATAATTCACAGTATCACATAAAATGCTATGAATAGTGAAGGAACTCTCGAACAAGGTCAATCTATCTACATATTTTGACAAATAGTCGGTATGAGTACCTTTCTTCATAAACAGGGATCGAGCTGCGACCACGTGCAGGCATCATCCAAAAGTATATGGGACATTGCATAATGAGGCAGTGAACACTAGAGGACCGGACCTACACATTAACCAATCAGGAAGCTGTAAATTGAATAATACATAATAATGAGACCTAACACATGAGGTCCCTCCAATGACTGCTCCGAAAGTGGACCTTGAAGAAGCGGATTAACCAATCAGAGCACGCAGTACATGTGTGTAGGACGTGTAATGTAGGTCATTTTGAAACAGGATTATTACAACTGTAACAGCACACCTACTCGTGCGATTAACTGTAGGTAAGCGGACGAGAAGGAGGCGGTTTACGGAATTTAACGGTACAGTTTGCCAGTAAAACTCCGAGGCCCGCAGGGCCGAGGAGTTTTATGACAAACTGTACCGTTAAATTCCGTAAATGCTGACTACGAGTTCGCTGACCGTGTTATACCACGAATTTGCCGAGTTTTAGAGCCTTGTTTGCACGCCGAAAGTTTTTATTTGTAATTTAGTGCAGTGCAAGTTGAAACTTTGGCAGGAAAACATTGACGCGTTTTGACACCTTGTTAAACGAAAGTATAAAAAAATAACCCATGATTGGGTAAAACAAAGTTGACATGTGTTGCTATTGTAGTGCGATGACGTGGTTGAGCACCTGGTTTAATTTGAATTGTATGAATTATGTTTGATTGATTGGTTGGTTGAATGAAGTGAAAAGGTGTTTGCAGATCGATGTTAGAGTCACGCTTTGCTCATTTAGGTCGAAAACTTTGAGCAGCATACACGCAATTGCCGATTCGCTCTACGTATATCGATATGGCGGATGAAGTACAAATGAAAGCTGTATCCGGTGCACTTCAACTACTAAAGCCAAAGATGGAAAAGAAAATTCCCCCTGTCACGCCAGTGCTAACGACCACAATCGGAACACAAAGCTACACAGCCACGTCAGAGAAAGGCGCAACAGAAACTGCAAGTACAAAAAAAATACGTGTAGATCCACAATGACTGTGGAACTGCGTGTGTGTTTGCCTGTAGCTAGATTTAACTTTACCAAAGGCGACTGAAATCTGTACATTCAGTGTTGATAACTGACTTTGAAGTCTTAAATTTCAGCTTCGAATGATCGTGATAACAATAACCTTAACACAGAAGTGATATTTGCAATCAATACCGTTATTTCACGGTGACCTGTAATTGATTTTGAGATGTACAGTCGTGATAAATTAATTCAATCCGGTGATTCTTTTAAAGTCTCTTTACTCTGTGCTTAATGGTGAAATAAATTTCTTCTGGTATAATGTCTCGCATTTGTTTTTTTTACTCGTCGCCACGTGACTTTCTTTTGTTTAAAAAGTATCCATTTTACATGTTCTTTTGTTTAAAAGTGTCCGATTTACTAGTAAACCGGACAGTTTTTAACAAAAGAACTGTCCGATTTACTAGTAAATCGGACACTTTTAAACAAAAGAACTTGTAAATCGGACACTTTTTAAACAAAAGAAAGCCAGGTGGTATATAATAAAATATTCGGTTATGGAAATCAGAGAGCATGGTTAGAACAATGGGCACGAGGCGGAGAGTGGTATACTATACATATCATGTTTGGCTGTTTTATGTAAAATGTTACTTAGCCATAGCGAGACGTACCCGTAATCTACGTGTCTTGTGGTAATCCGCACTTGAGCGGAGAGACTACTGTGACACTACGATCCTTTAGTGTTACGTTACAGAATATAAAAAAAATGAAATAGAACGCATTATGGGAAGACAGATCATAAAAGCATAAAAAGACTGCTCGAACAACAAGAAAAAAGAAATAACGCCACCAACAATACAATAGTCTTCAAAACAACATATAGCCCGTACATAGAAACGACAAAAATCAAGCAAGCCCTGACAGAAAACTGGAGTGAACTTGAAAAAGACGAAACACTAAAAAAACTGTTCCAAAATCAACCAATAATCGCATATAGAAGGATCAGAAATATAGGCGACACACTTATAAGCGCCAGACTTCAAAAAAAAAACTACAATAGCTCAAACTCAGGTTCACACGAACCAACACAAACACAACGAGATCAAACGGTAGACATTCTATCTTCCTTACTTGAACAACAAACTTAAGCGGAACAACATATTAACAAATAAAAACAATCAACCATTCAATACGTCTCACCAATCTAAAATGAAGCGACTGATGAAGAAATTTGTTTTCGAAACGTCGTGCCAAAGGATCGTAGTGTCACAGTAGTCTCTCCGCTCCAGTGCGGATTAACACAAGGCACGTAGATTACCGGTACGTCTCGCCATGGCTAAGCAAAATTTTACATAAAACAGCCAAACATGATATACACTTATATTATACACAATATCATACACAAAACGCAAACAACCCAAATATGAACGATGTGTGGAGTTGTTTTCCCTTTACTACCTACCCAGGAAAAAAGAACCCATATGTTGGAATATTGATGTGCTGAAAACGATACTTGATCCACAAGTGTGCAACAATGTGTTATTTATGCATGCAATTCTTGGGTGTGATACCACATCTCACTTATATGGACTTGGAAAGAGTGCAGCACTGAGGCTAATACGCATCAACCAGGCATTTCAAGAACAGGCTAAAGTATTTAGAGATCCACGCAGCACAAAAAATTAAGTAATAGCAGCAGGGGAAGAAACCCCTGTCATCTTATACAAAGATAAACCAGGCGACAAGCTTGATTTCCTCGGGCTGCAACGTTTTCACAAGAAGGTAGGCAGCAGCACATCATGTGTGAAGCCAGAGGTTCTTCTCCCAAGCTCAGCGGCTACCAAGTTCCATAGCATGCGTGCATACCTACAAGTACCACAGTGGATTGCACCCAGAGACGATATTGAGCCAGATAACTGGGGATAGTACAGACAAGGCGGGAAGTACCTACCAATCCTAACAGACAAGGGAGCAGCTCCAACATCACTGGTGGATGTAGTAAGGTGCAATTGCCACACGAGATGCAGCACTAGGGAATGTTCCTGCAGAAAGAATGGTTTAGGTTGTTCAACTGGATGTGGACAATGCAGAGGAATGTGTACTAGTGTGACATTCAAGGAAGACGAAGCAACAACTGATGAATAATTTTGTCTTTCTTGTCTTTTTTTCTTATTTATTTATTTATTTATTTATTTATTTATTTATTTATTTATTTATTTATTTCACATTACAGACATTTGTATCGTATAAAATGAAACAAGTATTGATTACAGGACATGGTATGTGAGAATACTATTGTTTAACCGTAAAATTCGGACTTATGTTCCTGTTTTGTAAATAATAACAATGAAATTATCGTAAACATGTCTAAAATATGAAAGGAATGTGCAAGGTATATGGAAATAAAAAAATTATCAAAATCTGACCAATATTGGCAGTAAGTGGCCAAAAGCGTTGAACCTATAATACTAGGGCGGCCATTTTGGATTTATGCAAATTAGGCAGTTTTCCACTCCTTGGGTTTTGGAAGACTTTTGATATCTTTTTCTATGGATTTTTCTGAGATGAATGGTGAAAAATAAATTATGTTGCAATTTGTGGTTGGCTACCACCCTTTTTGGCATAAAATGACTGAACTATAACGTTACCGCAGAGGTACCTCAGACTTGACCACCCGGCTCGGAAACACAAAACACAATTGGAACTATTTTGTGATTATAAGATCTTGAGCATTTTGTTATAATCTATTTAAAAATCATCAATCTAACAGTGTTTTTGTGTGAAGACGAGGGCAAATTTTATAAATTGTTGATAATTGCACAATCATCAAATACATCTCTAACAAATTTTACATTTTTGTTTAGCTTTTCGCACTCTCAGGAAAGGAGAACCCAGTAAATGTAACTGATTTGTCAATTATGTTTAGGTTTAAGTGAAAATACAAATTCCCTTTCTGAGGTTGATTTGTAGGCATTTGCTTTTCTCACCGAACGATGCATGATAAAATTTTAAATTTTTGATGGTAAAATGGCCTTCTACCTCTACCCAAATCAGTTCTGCTGTAGTGTATGTTTTTTTGGTGATGTCTCTTTCAAATGATTTGGTAGATGTTAAGAAAATGACTTGTACATTTATTTATTTCATATACAAGGAAATGAGACCTGGTAAATTTGATAAAACTACCCTTTTCTTGTGCGTGTGCTAATTAATGCTGGAAAATTTTAAAAAATCACTTAACTATTTCAGCCCTTCTATTAAAAATGAACTCTTTTTGGTAGATGCAAAGAAATGTAATGAATATCATCTGTCTGTTGAAACCTTAAAATATTAACGGCAAATTAACGGCAAAAACCAACAGTTTTTGGCTGGAATTTTAGGGACTGTTCAGAGATGTCTTTGCAGCTTTCAGGGACCACTCCGAGGAGACCCTAAATTTTTTAGAGACCACACTGACATGACCTGGAAAATTTCAGGGACCACCCAGATGAGTCCTTGAAACTTTTAGGGACCACCCAGATGAGTCCTTGAAACTTTTAGGGACCACCCAGATGTGACCCTGAATCTTTCAAGGACTATCCTGATGTGACATTGAAACTTTCAGGGACCACC
>LD348145.1:119863-133282 GCA_001465055.1 Ptychodera flava
GTAAGGGGTGGAACATTTGATATTCAGGAGGGGGTAGGGGCTAGAAGATTGATGAGGTAGCATTACTTTTTACCAGATCCCTTGTACATTTTTTCCCACTCTTTATCTTTTCCCCACTCTCCCACTTTTTCTTTTTGTCAAGCTTCTCTGGCTAATTTTTTTGTTGACGTTGCTTTCTGTATGTAGGATCTGCTTGTCCCGTTGCTATATAAGATGATATGCATGTTCCCAAAGACGACCTCCAGTACCTAAGTTGCAGACCTTTGCTTTTGTCACTCTTGTTTTTCTGGTTTAAATATTTCTTGAATTGACCAATTCAAACAGAATGTGAGCACACTGTCCTTGACGGTATATTTTGATATTGTTGAAAATATGCAAATTAACTCCAAAAAAAGGCGTTTTTGGGAAAAAATCTTCTTCATAATCGCTGGTCAGACAGCTTTGTTATTTTGTATATAGATAGGTCCCTTGGGATAACCCAACTTAGATTTGTTCAAATTGTAATGAAATATGCAAATCTGTACTTTTAAGGAATTTTGTCATTTTTGGTCAAAACTTTATTTCATCAAAACCGCCCATCTGACAGCTTTGATATTTGGTATTGGTATACAGGTTCCTACAGATGAACTAAATATGATATCTTGAATATATGATGAAATCTGCAATTTTGTATTTTTGGGGCAATTTTCCCAATTTTTGGTCAAAAAATGTTTTTCTCTCAAATTTCTTGTTGGATTGCTTTGAAACTTAATACTCTTGACTCTAGAGTTGTTTTCTATATGATTTCTTAAATTGTGGTGAAATTTTCATCTTTGTGTTTTTGGGGTTTTTTTTGCATTTGGGGGCAATATTTTGGTCAAAAAATAATTTTCTTTGAAGTAAATGTTTTGATTGGTTTGAAATTTGTTTTTAATGTATCTAGAGGCAACCTCGGTTGAGTATCTTCAAATTTTTGGTGAATATTTTCATATAGGCATTTTTGCGCAACTTTTCCCATATTTGGTCAAAAATCATTTTTTCTGAAATCCCTCTTCCAATGGCTATGAAACTTTGTATGCATGTTGCCAAGGGTAAACATAGTTAAGTATACACACTGTGGCCTGCCTCATCAAATCAAATTAGAACCAAGTGTTATTGATGCTATGTTTTTCATTATTGATCGAAAAATCTCTTTCTCTAAACATTACTCATCTCATACCACTGGCTGATTTGTTCTCAGGGATAATCTTACTGTGATGTTCAAATTATAATAATACTTTCAATTTTGTATTAGTGGTGATGCAGCTTTTTTGACATTTTTTTTTGAAATGTGCTATCAAAAGGTATCTATCTTCAGAAACATATGTGTCACAAAAAGCTATTCTCTACATAGCACAACAGGACTGTATTGGCCTTTAGGTAATTTGCTTTTATTTTTGTGAAATTGATGCCTTTTATCTCATTTTTCCGGTTATTGAAATAAGTTATTTTACTTTATGGTTATTGAAAGAAGTTATTTTACTTTATAGAGAAAAACTGCTCTTGTGCTTTACTCTACTGTTAAAATTTTTGTACAGTTCAGTAAAGATTTTTTTGGCTGATAATGCTCAACGTCCATTTGTATGTGTGTATGAGATTGAATTTATAAGACAGAGTTACTTGTAGGATTATTCTTCATTTCTACTGATTTATCACACATTTGGTATTGCATTGAAAAAATACATATGACACCAAAACGTCCGTAAAGGAAATTCCACTTGATTACATGCTCCATCTGCTATGTTCAGCTTCTTTTAAGGAAAATTAAAAAGAATTGTTGACTTGAAAAATGTAACATGCCAGCTGTGAAGTATCAGGTATAATAGGCCTATAGTATACTTCCTTTGATTTTTGTAAACTTTTTGTATTGAATAAAGAAAATCAGTTTGACTCCAAAAGTGTCTTTTTGACTTCCAAGTAGTCCCCGGGAAAATCGAATGATTGTACACTCTGTCTGCTTTATTCAACTTCTTTTGCGTAATTGAAGCAATGTTCTAACTTGAAAAATGTAACATGCGACCTATGAAGTATCATTTATCAATAGGACTATAGTACACTTCCTTGGATTTTTGTCAACTTTTAGTATTGCTTAAAGAAAATCAGTTTGACTCCAAAAGTGTCCTTTTGACTTAAAAGTGGCCCCCCAAAACTTTGGATGATTTTATGGTCTCTCTGCTGTATTCAACATCGTTTATGTTAAAGAAAGAATGTGTTTACTTGAAAAATGTAACATGCGACCTGTGAAGTATCAGGTATTAATAAAACTATAGTACACTTCTTTGATTTTGTCCAACTTTTGGTATTGAATAAAGAAAATCAGTTTGACTCCAAAAGTGTCCTTTTGACCTTAAGGTGGACCTCAAGGTGGTCCCCAAAGACTTGCGATGATTTTACGCTCTCTGTGCTGTATTCAATATCGTTTATGTTAAAGAAAGAATGTTTTGATTTTAGAATTGAATATGCGACCTGTTAAGTATCAGGTATAAATAAGACAAGAGTACACTTCCTGTTTTTTCAAACTTTTAGTAAAGAATAAAGAAATCAGTTTGACTTCAAAAGCATCCTCTTGACTTCAACGGTGTCCCGTGAAAATTCGGATAATTTTACGCTCCGCCTGCTGTATTCAACTTCTTTTAGGTAATGTATTACTTCAATTGCATCACTTTCTATGGTAGGTATTGGATATCTTTGAAAAAAAAAATAAGAAAAATATCCCCTTAAAATATTGGCCTCGAGCCCTATTCTGGTGTATTTTACATCTGTGCATTCGTAGCATAATGCTGAGGCCTATAGATTGCATTCGTGTCAAGGGATATCGCTTCAGAACCGCTGTCAATCTGTCCATAGACCTTTTCTGTAGTTTACTACGACACCAATCGGTTTTTTTATTTACCTCGCAAAATAATGAAATAGCTTAGTCTTTGAATAAATGAACATGTACCTACTTTATCTCTGACTATCTAGGACTCATCGCCTACTTCCATTAATTATGTTGAATGTGGCAACATCTATAATTTCAGCTTTTTAGCTCCGCTGTCAGCGACGCGGAGCTTATCAAGTAGGTCAATTTTCCGTCGTCGTCCGTCGTCGTCCGTCGTCCGTCAACAATTGCCTTCTGCTCTGAAACCGCAAGTCCAATTGCTTTGAAATTTTATATGCAGTTCACTTAGGGTGACCTCACTTAAGTTTGTTCAAATTGTGGTGATATTTGCATATTTGTATTTTTGGCGCATTTTTTGGTGTTTTTGGTAAAAAAATCTTCTTCTCTGAAACCGCTTGTCCGATTGCTTTGAAATGTAATATGCAGTTTACTTAGGGTGACTTCAGTCAGATTTGTTCAAATCGTGGTGAAATTTGCATATTTGTATTTTTAAGGCAATTTTTGTCATTTTTGGTAAAAAAATCTTTAAAAATCTTCTCCTTCAAAACTACCAGTCAAATAGCTTTGATATTTAGTACATTTGTCCCTAGGGATGATCTATTTCAGATTTGTTCAAATTGTGCAGAAATATGCACATTTGCATTTTTAAGACAATTTTTGCCATTTTTGATCAAAAAATGTTTTTTTCAAAAAGTACTGGTCTGATAGTTTTGAAATTTGGTATACAGGTTTCTATAGATGAACTTAGTAATATATATTGAATTTCTGATGAAATCTGTAATTTTGTAATTTTGGGTTAATTTTTTCCATTTTTGGTCAAAAAATGTGTATTTCCAAAACTACTCATCTGATAGCTTTGCAATTTGGTATACAGTTTCCTACAGATTCCCTTAATGATATTTATTGAAATTATGATGAAATCTGTAATTTTGTAATTTTGGGGCAATTTTTGCCATTTTTGGTCAAAAAGTGTGTTTCTCAAAAAGTACTGTTCTTATAGCTTTGAAATTTGGTATACAGGTTTCTACAGATGAGCTAAGTAATATATAATGAATTTCTGATGAAATTTGTAATTTTGTATTTTTGGGGCAATGTTGCCATTTTTGGTCAGAAAATTTCATTCTCAAAAAACTACTCATCGGATAGCTTTGGTTGACATGTACTTAGGGATGATCCGATGTGATATATTCAAAGTATGATGAAATTGTGTATTTTTGCAGCTTATTTTAGCCACTTTTTTCTGGCCATTGCATTGAGCTATCAAAGATTTCCACCTTCTTCATCAACATGCGTCAAAAATAGTTACTCTCTACATAAACACAGCGGAGCTATATCGGCCGCTAGGTCGCTTGTTTTAAGAGCCGTCGACTGTTTTTGCTCGGTTCTGAACTTTTGACAGACCCAAAGTATTCAATTACGCGAGAGGGCAAACGTTGCAGAATTCGTGGACGTCGGCTCACGGGAAAACGGTTGAAAATACATGTTTATATTATTGAGGTAGCTAGCAGAAGTAGACAATGGCTTGTGAACTGACCAGTGTTATAGTACTGGTCGAAGTACACTACCAAAAATGTCTATGGGCTGGCTTGTGGCGATGAATGTTTGACCCGCAAGTGCGATTGATACGCCACAGCAATGCTGCAAATTGTATTTCATATCCGTTTATGTATTTACGAGCAGCGATTAGAATGCCTTCCAAATAGCGATATGACTTCAAATTAGTCATTTTACAGATAAGTCATGATTGATATAGACACTAGCCCTCCCCATTGTTAATTCTGTGCTCAGCCCTTATTTTGTACATTTTCCCAACTCTAGGTATCAAATACTAAAATAGCAGCTGATATTACATCGGAAACGTCCGTGTGACAACAAAAGCGTCCATTATGCGGTAAGTGTCGTCAGACTTGAGTTTAACCCCCTATCTTACCGGACATTTAGGATGGGGACCACTTTGAAGTCAGGGACCACTTTGAGGTTTCACACACGAAGCCAAATAATTTTCAGTGCAGCTCAAGCAAACTTCGCTGAATATTTTCAATTTTATTTGTTTTTTAAAATAAAAATCGATTGCATTGAGTCTCAGTGTTGTGTTTAGCGTGTTTTAAACCTTATACTACGAATACATTTTCGTGGAAGATGTTATTATGTCTATAACTCTCCGTAAAATAGTTTGTTTACATCCGCTAGGTCAAAGGTCAAACAGGCGCGTCGCGCGTCTCCCGTATTCGGGACTCCGCGTACTATACAAAATACGGAAAGTAATTGGACGGTCAAACTCCCATAGGTTACGGCAGTAGGTGTATAATAATATTGATTATTGATATTAGTGTACTCGATTAGACTAGGGCGATTACAAGTTCATGTGTGTGCAAAAAAATTGATTTTGGAATTTCACCAAAAATGTTGATTCTCTAGTATGTGGGGAAACTTGTTTCAGCCCGGGGCCACAGGGTTCGAAGCGTTAATGAATCAAATCTGATGATATTTTTTTTCGGNGAGGGGAGTCAAATTTTAGAAATTTGATTCGGAGGGTGGGTCGCTTTTTACATTTCATTTGTCGCTCAAATTCAACTGACACCCCCTCCCTGTAAAAAACGAATGCTCCCTTACAAGTTTGCTGACACTATTTCTTAGCTGTTTGTACAGGCATTAACTCACACAAGGGAGGGTTGTTTACAGTCTGCCATCAGATCAGTGCGAAACACTATTGTGTTCAATGTCATATGCTCCAGTGAGATCAGAAGGTCGTTTAAAGCCGTGTTTACAAGTAGATACCTTATATTAAAATCTCATTCGCCTGGCTTCCAATGTACAGTTCCATATGGGCCTTTCTTTGGGTACTCCTATGCGTGAGGCGATTTCCTGGAGCTGGGGACTTAAAAACACGATAAAAATGTGCTCGGGGGTAAACACCATTTTTGAGAGGGCTGGGAGCCTCCGTTTGCCAAATCGAAGGGCCCATTTGCGCTCCCCGCTGCTCTCCCGCAAAGGAAACCCGGGGTTAGGGACTGGTAAGTTTCTTCGACCTGGGGGGGATGGGGGCGGTACACTAACGGCAATATCGCCTAGCTGCTAGGCCTCACACAAAACCAGTCGGCCACCGTTCCAACCAAATATATATATATATATATATATATATATATATATATATATATATATATATATATATATATTATATTATATTATATTTTACATACATTTATATTTTAACAGTCATTCTGTGTTTTGAAGAAATTGTCGACATGCCAGCCATCCAATTAAATCTCCTGAGGAGCCATAGAGAGGCAATTTAGCCAAATCTGATGTGTGCAGTGTCTGAGATGATCTTTTCCTGTAACATTGAAACAATAAAAGCACAGCTAATAATGACAAAAACTGCCTTTTTAACTGTTATTTTGCTCATAAAAAAGCATCATTCTACAGAAAACCTTAGAAACAAAGGAAAACAGTTGCATCAATTAGAATAAAAGATATCTTGTCATTTTTCTATCTCTAAAATAAGTCACTGTATCAAATATATATTGCGAAATATTTGTGCATGTTGCTTTCTCATACTGAATTCTCATAGACAGAACAGGAAAGTATCAGGAATTTGTCTTGCTTATCATATGAAATGCAGATTTCACAACGGTATACTTTTCACTTAGCAAACATCAAGATATCTCTGGCATATATCTTATTGAAGTATGGCTCCCGAAGGGGGCGGAGAAATAAAACATCCTGATATCACTGATATATATGTCTTGTATATTAAAGTCATGCACAGGAAGGGCGTGCTGAAAAATGTCTGATATATTAAAGTAATGCGATCGAAGAGCATGCTGAAAAAATATTGAACATACAGATATCTCTGATATATGTGTGCCCAATATGTTAAAGTTGGGCGTGCTGTATGATATGTCTGATTCGCGCCGAAAAATGCAACTGAATGATGAAATTTGAGGCTGACACGATGCATTTTAGGCAATGATGAGCCTGTGTCGAAATTTATAAAACACGCTGACCCCCCTATTTGGCATAAAAAAAACCATGGTGACCCCCATCACCAAAGTCAAAAACAGGGTGACCCCCCGAGGAATCCATCGCCCCCCCCCCCTGGCCGAAGAAACTGACCAGTCCCTTATGCAGTGCTGGTGTATATCAGCCTGTCGCTAAAACAGAGTTTTATTATTCCTTTTAGGATTGCCACACTGTTTATAGTTTGCTATGGTTCACATTTACACAACTATAAGAAATGATACAGCATTGATTTGTACGATATTATAAGTGCAAATATATGCGTATGAAACTGACTTTCAAGTGATAATTTCCCATCGACTCGAGGTGTAAGTCGAGATGTGGCTCTAGGCGCAGTACGTTTATGTACATGCCGACTTTAAAGTCTTCAAATTTTTCAGTCCATAATGTACTCGGCCTCGCCTCGTACATTATGTCGTTTTTGTTGACTTTGCTTTCGCCTATTATCGGCCGGGAGGGATTACGTTATTGCTTAAATAGCAGGAATCTAAAACATTTTTCCGAAGATATGATTATTTTTTTGTTAGTTGGTTGCAGATAGATACAGCAAAAGGGCTATAAAAAAGGTATGCAAGTCATTCTCAAACCTATTTAACTCTCAGTAAAATCTAGGATTCGAAGTGAGGAAACATGTTTATTTTCGATCATATCATTTCGACAGTCAGCACAAGCAAAGTGTGTATGTATGTATGTATGTGTGTGCGTACGTGCGTGCGCGCGCGCGCGCGTGTGTGTTTCAATGTAAGTGTAAAGAATCGGACACTAACTGTTGAAATACCCAATAGTTTATATATCCAATACTATATATAAACTATAATGGTAGACAGTGAAATAACTCATAAAAACTTCCTCTTACATGCTTCTTTTATTATATTTTTTCTTGTTTCAATCACTAACAGTTGTTGAACATAGTTGGACACTGTTTTATGCAGTTGAAAACGCGTACCACGTTGGCATTGAGGGCGCCAATACGTGCTAGCAGCGACATTATTTTTTAAAAAAACTGTCTTTATGGGAAATCGCGTGTACAGTTTAGCAAGAACAAGACCAATTGAAAAAAAAAACAGTCGTGTGGTGTATGTGGTAAATAATGTACATGTAAGGACTTTAATTAACGATACAAAACTTGCAAAGAGATTAAATATTTGTTTACGCCAAGATCTTATTCTTCGTCAACTAAATTTCGATATTCAACCCTGTTATGAAAATATCTCCCACTTAACCCACTGTGCCTAAAACAGTTTTGCCAAGGAGACTGCATCTAATGCCTACTGCGGTCAAGGTTAAAGGTCGACTGTGGTCCACCTTAAGACAAAACATAGGCCTGACTTCCATACTCGGACTTGTTTTGTAAGCCAATATGTCAATATTTAAATTTTTTTATACATATATGCATGTTCACTGCTTGTCAAATTGTATATGAAAGTGAATCTTATATTGTGGCTAATCACACCAACAGTATTGCATGGCAACCTACCAAATTATCGAGTAGTTAACTAAAGCAGCAGTATGACAGTAATACAATGAGTTCCTGCAGACATTTATCGTTTACATTACATAGCGTCGATGGATCACTTATATGTCTAATGTCACTTATTGCAATCACGCATTCTTCCTGTGTAGTGTGGTGACAGTGCATATAAAGGTTTACAGTGGAGAACACAGATTCTACCCTTGGGCAGAATGTTATCACCACTTGACAGTCTCAAGACAGCTATCTTAGCTTTAGCCACACCCCTTTGCTTGTGTTTTCAATGTCAGAGCTTTTTAGCTCACGTGTTCACACCTGAGCTAATGTCATAGCGATGGCTTTCTGTCTGTCCGTGTGTGTGTGTGTGTGTGTGTGTGTGTGTGTGTTTGACTTTTTACACGATACCTCAAAAACGCCTGAACAGATTCAAGTCAGATTTGGTATACAGGTACCATATGCTACTTGCAAGAACTGATTAGATTTTGGTTAGTGTGGCTTGCATATTAATGAAGTTATGCAATATCATTTTTCCGTACTATGGTTTCCCTATGGAGACGATAATGGCAGTGTAGACATATATCGAGAAATACTGCACAAAATTTCATGAAAGTTTTCACAGTTGACAATCTCAGAACATTATTATGATACTATGAGTGTCATGTCAATTATCTGCTCATTTGCATATATAATGAACTTTCGCTATTACTGACATAACTCTGAAATTCCTGTACCAAACTTGATGATACGCGCAACAAATATTATTCTGATATATATCTAATTGTATTGAGAAACATGGGGTAGTGTCACGTTAATAAATAACTCATTTGCATATTTCATAAAGTTTTGTAATTAGTCATATAACTCCGAAACCACTGAACCAAATTTGATGAAATCTGTTGCATATACTGATCAGACAGATATTTGACTTTGTTGTAAAGCATTTAGTAGTGTGAAGTTAATTAAGAGCTCTTTAACATACTTAATGAACTTTGCTATTACTGATATAACTCTGAATTTACGTTACAAAATTTTGTGAAACCTGGTATAGATATTGATCTGATAAATATCTAAGTATGCTATTAAACATTGAGCAGTGTCAAGTTAATTACGAGTTTATTTGCATATTCAATCACATTTGCAAGTAATAAATATCTGATTGTTCTAAGGGGTGTCGTTTATATTGATATGAATTTGGTTTATTGACAGGAATATTGAAAAACAATACAATAAATCCTCGCCAGAGATAGTTACTCTCGCAGTAGACCGTATACACGTCTAGTCTTATCTAAAGTCTGTCTTCCACTCCGCGTCGTGTGCTCGATTGAACTGCCGTCAGAATATACAATGTCTGTCTTTGTTCTTGTGTTTTGGTTAGTGATTATCCTTAGGTCTGCAAATGTTGCATAACATCTCCTTGCTGTTTGTCTTGTCACTTTAATATGAGACAGGCAAAAGGTACAATTGTTTTACACACCTTCATAACAGTCAAGAAGTATGCAGTTATTCATGTTATACTGAATTATTTCATGCATACAGTAGTGTCTGATAAATGTCAATACATGTCGATTCATCAGCAGTCAATTTCAATGCTTGATAACTAAATTTGTAATTTTGTCAAACTCAAAGTCATTCCTTCCATTCAGGGGTCACATGAGTAGGTCAAGTTGTTCTGTTGAGTAGATGCTAAAATTTTCTAGTCTGTTTACAGGATATCCAACATTCTTTGAAGCGTACTACTATAAACCTGTTGTAAAACACGTGAGCACATTCAGTTCATATCTAGTTTATTACTGCAATAAAAAGTTTTGTGTTCTTTATGCCCTTAACTGATGCCTTTCGAAAGGCTTAATGCAAAACAAATAATTTGCCTTCTTTGGTTTCATGACCTACACCGCTACAAAACGCGAGATAAAACGACGAACACATTCGAGTTTTTTTCAATTTTTAAACGCATTCGAAGGCTACATAACGGATTTTATCATTGTCTGCCAATTTTAATATTTCTGCTTCAAGTTTTAAAAGAAGTAAAAACATGTGTCCTTGACTTTATATTTTGTCCTGGTCGCGTTTAATTTTTTTTAACTGGCTTTTTGTCCTGTAACCATATTTTAGATATCTTTACTAAAGTCCGTATGTTAGTCCTGATAAGTCATGTCTGTGTAAAAGTGAAATAAATAAATAAATAAATAAACAAATAAACAAATGGATAAATAGGTAAATAAATAATTAATAAATAAATAATGAATAAATATATATTTAAATAGATGTTTTCGTAGCCATGGCCTACAATTTTCCCTTCCATCTCACCACTGTTTATTGTGTTCGTTTCCTTATGTCGTTCTGCCTATCAGTCGTGGCACCGTACACCTGTGCCATTTTGATTATGAATTTGTAAGCACTGCACATAGCTGTCAATTTTAGCCATTTTTTAAGTGTTGATGCTGCCATATAAATTCATAATATTTTATTCGCTGGTTTCAGCAGGCAAGGTTTGGCACACAAACACTTTTAAAATCATGGTTAGCGCTTGATATAGTTCAGAAGTGAACGTAGTAAAAGTGAATGTGACAAACAAAGGGAAGGACACTCTTATCTTCGGAAGCACGTTATTGCAGAAGTGACCAGGCTCTATGATAAAACTGTCAAATAATGATATATTAATTGCGGTGCACAAACATCACAACGATTACATCTATAATTACGTCATGTCGTAGGGAGACAACACATACCTGGCATGTGTGATAATTCAGTACATTGAGATCGGCACCAAGTCACCTAGGGAGCACATCACAACCAAACCCGCACGGCCAAATCCAACCTTTACAAAGAGTGGTTCAATAAGCGAGGTAAAATGTTGCAAATTTTCTAATGGCGACCTCCTTACACCAGAGAGTTCAGGAAGCACTCGCACAGACATACTGCCTGTCTCACCTCACAGAAGCTTTATCAGAGCAATGAATACATCGCTTTACTGGGCGACAGATTATAGGCTGAGAACACCGACAGAATTATTTTGAATTTTTTTTAAAAACTTATTTCACCATCATTATTCCATAATTGGTGAATTGGTCGTAATTATATTCATTATTTATCCATCATTATTACTGCATGTAATCGGGCATTTACGATTTTATAAGCTTACGTGCATTCATGTCCCGTTGATTAAGCCGGCTTCAATTCCGTCAGGGAGTGGCCAGCAGAAACTTGCGGGTTCCGAATCTCACACTTACGATGTTATACGCCGTGTACGTCGATGTATGAATACGGCCAAATGAATGTTTCAGCTGGATGATTTGTTGTAATTTTCAACCATAGTGTACACTGTGAGTTACTTGTCTTTAACGTACACTTTTATGGTTAAAGCACTGGCTGAAGCTAGAGAGAAAATACGCACTATGTGTTTTAAGAAGGGTTACTCAACTATATCGAAGTCGCTAAGCTAGTGGCGTCATTCGACATACAAGAGCAATTCTCACCACTGCTAGTATGAGCAACACGCTCGAGTAACAAACAGGAAGTGTGAATGGCTTCAGCTAGGTTCCCCAATATAATCACATTATTTTAGTTTGGTAATCTGGCCAATCATATATAAAGGTTGCACTAATGGAGCAAGCTCGGTCAATTTTAGCACCTCATTTTTCCCTGTAAAAATGTAGTTTTCCCAGTAACTATTTCGGCGGCCTAAGCCTGACGGCAGCAGCAGCTCACTTACAATCTGATCATTTCGACAGAAGTCATTCGACCTCAAATTCTGCCGATCTGATCCCCCTTTTTGTCAGTATCAACAAAGAAATTCTCATTTCACTTCTATAGGGGATGTTAATGCACGTTTTAAAGCGAATTCAATTATTTTCGAGAATTGGTCAACTCTCACCTCACATATTGAGCAGCAGCCGAACCGAGGCAAGGCAGAGAGGCTTTCATTGGTGTCTATAATAGCACGCATTACCGTCTGTTACCATGAGATTTTACTTTAACTTATGAATGGATTTCATACAATAACTTTGTATCATATCAACCCACTCTGATTTGATTTAAGACTATTTAGCCATGGACAGGGGTTGACTACTAACACAAACAGCTCGGCCGTCAGAATGGTCAGGGTCAAACGAAGTAGCAATAAAACTGGAGGGACGTTGCTTCACCCTTTACGTGTGCATCTGCAACGTTTGAATTGAGCCTAAAATAAGTAAACACTGGCATGTCGATCGGTGACCAACAACGAGTAATTTTGGAAATGCAAAAAAAAAATCATCTAGTGGAAGTGTTGCAGAAAATAAAGTTTAGGAATGTTGTGCACCATTTCACGTATCGCCAAGCGACATAGTTATGATAGTGCTGGTTTGCTCATAGTGACATGATCATGCAATCACAGATACCATCGCGAAAATCAAGGTACAAGGCAAGTCATCGAATTTACGGAGCTATAGATCGAAAAAGCTATTCCGGGAGCAATGTTTAGAGGGCAGCGGGAAATTTTAATTTTGCTTGGGCATGGGACATATTTTTAGCTTGCACGGAGCAGATTTTAGTACTTTTGTCAGGCAGGGCAGATATCGGTTGATTGGCTTGGGTAAGAATCGGTAAGAATGAAGTTTGAATACGGAAGGGTAAGTCGAAAAATCTTCAGTAGGAGAGCAAATTATGTACAGCTAATTGATTACTCCCTGGACTTAAAATTAGTCAGTTCACACTACTTTTCGTGCACAATATATCTTATTATAATAAGGACCCATTTAACGGTGCATTGTTTGTTGGCTTCACCTGTTGATAGTGATACCTAAACTGTTTAGTAATGATTTCGTGTATAAAATGAGTAAATGCATACAACAACTGCTAACATTCCTGCATATGTATACGATTCATGTCATATCCCCAATACACATCCAGAGCGGCTTTTTAGTCCCCACGGACAGCGTCCGTTTCATTCAAACTTGGTACAAGGATTACTTCATATGTCATACAGATGCACGTCGATTTGTTTTGTGATACGATCCAATATGGCCGCCAGGCGGCCATTTTATTACAA
>LD348145.1:134761-153008 GCA_001465055.1 Ptychodera flava
AGCAAATTTATTCAAAGTTGGTACAATGACATTGACTTATTTATACATATGTATGTCGATTGGTTTCACGAGATGGTCCAATATGGCCACATGGTAGCAATTTTGTTTTGGTTGTTTCATGTCAAGAGCCATAACTCTTGCAAGTCTCAACTGATCTTATTCAAAGTTGGTACATGTACATTGACTTACGTCATACATATACATGTTGATTTTTTAAACAGTAAGATCAAATATCGCTGCATGGCGGTGATTTTGTAACAACTTTCAGATGTACAGAGCCATAACTCAGACATATTTCCACCAGTATCATTCAAAGTTGGTACAAGGACATTGACCTATTTCATACATATGCTCGTCAATTTGTTTCACGTCATGTAGCAGCAACATGTCAATTATTGAAGTTTCATAAGTAGGCTGATATGTCAAGAAATACGTACTGCATCAAATTCATGAAACTTTATGCAGATGTTAACTGATGTTAAGGTCACATTGCTTTAACATTGAAAAAGACATTTATCAGTGTCATTTTAATTAATTTGTAATTGCATAAGTAATGAACTTTCCTAATTAGGGTGATATAGCCACAAATTAATACAACGTCAAATGTGATGAAACTTGATACAGATGTTGATCTCATAGTGTTGTAAATACTGCATCAAACTTTATGAAATATGGTACCAGTGATAATCTGTCGTGTTAGAATTGTATGCAAAAATGTTTTGCAACATCCTGTTGATTAATTCCTAGTTGACTCATTTTATGAACTTTAGGATGGTGGCCTACATTGGTTTTATATTTTCATCACCATGGAATCATTCTTGGCCATTGAGCGCCATCTGTATCAAAGTATTTTTATCACAGACCTAATTAATGAAGAGGACTCTGTCCTCCTAGGACATGTAATCAAAGTACCCATTAACAAGCGGGCACTGTGTCATCAACGATGACTTGTTAAAAATAGAATGATGATGTAACAATGCTTTCTACTAAATCAATCAGCAGGTTCGATTAAAACTCCATAAAAATAAGTTACATGAAGATAAATCTTGTTGAACACAGACGAAGTTGTCATTATATTCTTCGCCTATGGAGAAGTTACATTACCCACAGTAAGTAAGCAAATCAGGACAATTTTCCTGTCTAAAAGCGAATCCTGGTGCTTATTTTGACTACAATACAGACATCAATGATTGCGACTTATGTTCCTTTACACATATTTTCAATTCACAATTTCACATAGAATAAGAGGTCACACCCCGGGGGGCACTTTTTCAGACACTTGGTACGTGTGTGCAGCCGCATATAAAAAACCCAGGGCCCATTTCAGACCTAAAATCCCGTTATTTTAGGAGTCCATTTTAAAGTTTTTTGACCTTTGAGCAATGTCAAAAGATTGTGTCAAAATTTACAAAACGTTTCTTGATAGCCTTTGCATAACCCTGTTACCGGCAAAGCTTACCTCTATACGGCATTTAGGCCTCTGTGTTGCTGGCCAAGCCATGATTTCCGAAAAAAATATTTCTGGAAATACTAAACAATTTAGGTGAAAGAAAATGTTTTTACCCTAACCAAATTTTGGTCCAACTGCTCAAAATTATCTGTCATCTGCAGTTACACTCCGGCTGGTGTTTTGTTTGAAAGTCAGAACCACAAGAAGCCTTGCCGTTGTCCGTAATGTGGGCATGATTGACCTATGTTTTAAATCCAAGTCGATATTTACTTTGGCTAAAGCCAGGGGTCTCGTTCATGATTTCCCTGCCACAAAGATATCAATGCTTATTGAGTGCAGCTGAAAGCTGCTTGCGAGATTGGAACACACGGTTGAAATTCGTTTTTGTATGGCACTCTAATGTCAAGCCCATTTTAGACCATGGTTTACAGGGGAATTAATACACGTATTTGAGCCAAATATCCTCCCCATTAGGCGGCAAGTATACTTATAAGCAAGTAGTGGAAGTTCCCCATCCGGGTCACACACTCGACATGTATACTTGTTTCAGTTTGGTCATCGAAGAATTCACAAAATTTGTTAGTTTTTCAAAAACAGTGCGATTGTTTTACTTAAAACGCGTGTTTTTACTTTTTGTTTTACTGAAAACAGTTCAAGTAAAAAACTCAAATTGACCTTGGTGATGTGTTTATGGCAATCATCTTTAAGACTGGATAAATTGTCGGCCTTTGTTCACGTTTGTCAAGATATCTTCACTTCCAGGCTTATTACCTGATATCTGAGACATTGTCTTTGAGATATATTCACTGACTGTCCATAGGTGAAAAATCAGGCAAATCAGTCCTGACCTATAGTTATTTGAATAATGTACAAACGGCCACAAAGGAACTGTGAAAATGATTTGTGTAAACACAGTCCCTCCAAACCCTCTCGTCAGCCAAGAAGTCCGACTCACACACTGTTTTCTGCGATGTTTTGTACACTAGTACTAAGTTGAAACATTAAGCGATAGTTTTGAATTGCACATGGTGTGAAAATGTCAAGAAATTATTCAATGAAACGGCTTATTGCTTGGTGCAAGCAATGGGTGGTATTTTACAAGACAAACAGAGAAGGGTAATTCACGGTTTCATCATAGCCTCTTAGGCTGCTTAGGGGGTTCGCTCCTCTATTGTCCACAGTACTAGATATTGCCCATAATGCATCATGATTTGTACCAACGTAGATTCCCTATGTGCAGTCTACCATGTCTCCCATGTGAAGACAAATTCTTGGGCTAGTTGTAAAAATTCTGAAAACGTACTTTTAAGGACACCTTTCTTCTCAATTCCCATTTTGAAAGATTAATAAAATTGTGCTTGATTGAGGGAGGAGATAGCATTTTTTGTAAATTTCCCACTGATTGTGTCCTCAGCCATACAGAATAAAGTGATGGAAAGTAGGGAGACTAGTTGCACCTGTTTAATGAAACACACGGATATTGATTTTTTTCCAAATAGAAAAGACAAAAGAAATTTACATGCTAACTTTTTTCAGAGAATAACCCCTTCAGTTGGTCATAACTTGCTTGCCAAAACTGTGACATTTGTAGTACCTGCAGAATATGACTTTTATGGTTCATTGACGGTTCCCTTGAAATTTATACTACAATATGTCAAGGTACTTTCAATAAATATAATTAATCACTTATCTTGAGACTTCACATTAGTGCTGAAAAAGTTATAAGAAAACTCATGTCGTTGGTACAAATCAAACAACATTGTGGGTAATTTATTGTATAGTGCTGTCCATGGTTTAATCCGTCTGCCGAACGCTAAACAAGCCTAATAACTCTATACAATCTGATTACATGAGTTCACGGTCCGGATGAAAATGTCCAAACTTGTGTAAAATAGTCTATCAGATGACCCGATCGAGAACCGTGTGCCGTCGTCCCTTTTGACGAATGACAGATAACTCGCACCTTTTTCACCCGATTCCAACTCGCCAGATACCGTTTCTCCTGAAACTAACTTGCCCGATACCAACTCGCCCGTTGTTTGAGATTGACATTTAGTACTAAGCGAAGAGTTCACAAAATTTGATAGTTTTTCAAACACAGTGCGGTTGTTTTACTTAAAACACGTGTGTTATAGTATGTGTTAGTAAAAAACGAGGTGAAGGGAAGTTACTTGTATAACGGGGACAGGGGAAGTTAGCCTATTTATGAATTAAATATAGGTGTTGTCACGACGGTGTTTCCGGGGAGGGGGTCACGGGCAAGTTACTTAGCCCATTTATGAATTAAATGTGGGTGTGGTCACGACGTTGTTTCCGGGGAGGGGGTCACGGGCAAGTACTTATGCCCGTTAGGAGTGCTGTAATTCTCTTTCAAGGGCAGGGGAAATCTACAAGCTGTTATCGCCACAGGGCAGAGGAGTTTCAAAATTCCGCAATATGGAGGGGAAATATGCACAATTATCTGGGTGAATGGGTAAGAATGAAGTCGAAGTGCGGGGGGATAAGTCGAAAAAAATTTAGTTGGAAAGCAAATTATGAACAGCTAATTGATTACTCTCTGGACTTTATTAGTCAGTTCACATTACTTTTCGTGCACAATATATCTTATTCTAATAAGGACCCATTTAACGGTGCATTGTTTGTTGGCTTCACCTGTTGAGAGTGATACCGAAACTGTTGTTGAGTAATGATTTCGTGTATAAAATGAGTTCATGCATACAACAACTGCTCACGTTCCTGCCTATGTATACGATTCATGTCGAATCCCAAATACACATCCAGAGTGGCTTTTTAAAAATAGAATGATGATGTAACAATGCTTCTACTAAATCAAGTCAGCAGTTTGGATTAAAACTCCATAAAAAATAACTTACACAAAGATAAATCTTGTTGAACACAGACAAAGTTGTCATTATATTCCTCGCCTATGGAGGAGTAACATTATTCACAGTAAGTAAGCTAATCAGGACAATTTTCCTCTCCAAAAGCGAATTCTGGTGCTTATTTTGACTACAATTCGGACATCTATGATTGCGACTTATGTTCCTTTATACGTATTTTCAATTCACATTTTCACATAGAATAAGAGGTCACACCCCGGGGGGGCACTTTTTCAGAGAATTGGTACGTGTGTGCGGCAACATATAAAAAACCCAGGGCCCATTGTAGACCAAACATATCGTTATTATAGTAGTCCATTTTAGTCTTTTTTGACTTTGAGCCATGTCAAAAGTCATGGTGTCAAAATTTACAAAACTTTACTGGGTAGCGTTTGCATGACCCAGTTACCTGCAAAGCTTTCCTCTATACCTCATTTAGGCCTTTGTGTTGCTGGCCAAGCCATGATTTCCGAAAAAAACATCTCTGGAAATACTAAACGATTCGGTTGTAAGAAATGTTTTTCACCCTCACCAAATTTTGGTCCAACTGCTCAAAATTATCTGTAATCTGCATTTACCCTCCGACTGGTGTTTTTTTAAGAAAAGTGTACTTGATTGTGAGAGGAGATAGCATTTTTGTAAATTTCCCACTGATTGTGTCCTCAGCCAAACAGAATAAAGTGATGGAAAGTACAGAGACTAGTTGCACCTGTTTTATGAAACAAAAGGATATTGATTTTTTCCAAAATAGTTAAGACAAAAGAAATTTACATGCTAATTTTTTTTCAGAGAATAACCCCTTCAGTTGGCTATAACTTGCTTGCCAAATCTGTGACATTTGTAGTACCTGCAGAATGTGACTTTTGTGGCTAATTGACCGTTTCTTTGAAATTTATACTACAATATGTCAAGGAACTTTTAATAAATATTATTAATCACTTATCTTGAGACTTCACATTATTGCTTTTACGCACAACTGAAAAAGTTATAAGAAAACTCATGTCGTTGGTACAAATCAAACAGCATGGTGTGTAATTTATTGTACTGTGCTGTCTGTGGTTTAATCAGTATGTCGAACGCTTAACTGGCATAGTAACTCTATACAATCTGGTTACAAGAGTTCACGGTCCTGATGAAAATGTCCAAACTCGGTAAAATAGTCTATCAAATGACCCGATCGAGGCCTGTGTGCCGTCGTCGCTTCGGATGAATGACAGGTAACTCGCACCTTTTTCGCCCGATTCCAACTCGCCCGATACCAACTCTCCCAAAACTAGCTTGCCTGATACCAACTCGCCTGTTGTTTGAGATTTACATTTAGTACTAAGCGAAGAGTTCACAAAATTTGATAGTTTTTCAAAAACAGCGCTGTTGTTTCACTTAAAACGCGTTTTTTAGCTCCGCTGTCAGCGACGCGGAGCTTATCAAATAGGTTGATTTTCCGTTGGCGTCCATCGTCCGTCTGTCCGTCCCTCCGTCCCTCCGACGTCCGTCGTCCGTCAACAATTGCCTTCTCCTCTGAAACCACAAGTCCGATTGCTTTGAAATTGCATATGCAGTTCACTTGGGATGACCTCACTTCAGTTGATTCAAATCTTGATGAAATTTGCATATTTGTATTTTGGGGCATTTTTTGCCGATTTTGGTAAAAAAATCTTCTTCTCTGAAACCGCTCGTTCAATTGCTTTCAAATTCGATATGCAGTTTACTATCGTGACTTCAGTTAGATATATTCAAATCGTGCTTAAATTTGCATAATTACAATGGAACAAAGAACTCGAAACACTGGGTTTGGCGGTCCGATACAGGAACACCTCCTTTATTTAATGGTGACCTGCGACAGAAAAGGCCAAGGATGAAAGACTTCTAAGCCCACAAAACACTCATTTGGTTTATAGTAAGGTTGTGCAAAAACAGTCTGAACGGTATAAATGCTGGTTAACGAAGAACAAAAGGAAGTTTAGCAAAGAGGCTAGACAAGTAGTAGTGTGAATCTGAGTCCTTAGCATTGAATGACTTGAGGGAAAGGTTCAAACGGCGAGACACTTCCAAACGTTGTGAAAATGGTACTTTAAGATACACAAGGTACGCCTGTGACTTCCAGTCCCCATAAATACGAACTAACTCCCCCGGTATCTGGGCAGAAAATGCAGTGTTAGCACCCCCTCTACAGAAACTGTGACCTGAATAAGATCGGGACGGGAGACCAGCTAGGGATAGGAGCTGATGGAGCTTGTTGGTAAAGGTGCGGTGTGTAAAAGTGATAAGGCCCCGACTACCAGCAGGATAAACAAAGGCTGGAGCGGACGGTGGGGCAGGGATGGCGGAAACATGCGTTTCAAAGCTGTGGGAAGGCATAGTGGGCAACCCGGGAGGGACAAAATACGGATGAAGTGAACCCTGTTACGTGTCTGGTTGTTTTTTTACCAGGTGATGCCTACAACAACCCCGATGTTGGTCAGTCGGAAATTCTGACGAGCCAGGTGTAGAGATGGGTCAAAGGTAGCCTGTGTTGGGGGAACCAAGTTTGACTTGCGAAGGAAGAGGTGAAATGCAGTCAGGAAAGCCGCCCAGAGGGCGATATCTTTGGGGTCTGCAAAGTCTAACAACCTAAAAAGCGTACACAAAATGCGCGGGGTGATGGCGAGCTTACGGCGCGGTATTTGAGGAAAACCGTGAGATATGCCTTGTAATGTTAAGCAGGGGAGAACATGATGAACAACCTGACCGTCAAACCCATGAAGCTCATGTAGCAGGCGGATTGCATTTACATATTGCTTCAAAGTACTAACAGTTTTAACTGATTCTGACATGAACTGAATAAATAAATAAACAAACGTTGCGTGGGGAGGCCGGTATAGCCTTCAAATTGTGAAAAACACAGAAGAGAAGATATGTCTCCCGTTGTGACCTTAAGTTCCGTACAGTGCCCTTAGCGTAAGCTGCAGATATAGTGACACCTAACTTCTGGCCAATGGCAGCTAGTCCTCGGTTGGTTGCTTCTGATCCTGTTGAGAGGTAAAAATATTACCAATCATGAGTGAAAGTAAAGAGATGATCGTTTACTTCTTTTTCTTGCAACATTTTATCCCCTTTCAACGCTGCAAATTGTTGGGAGATATTGTCATTGAGGTGCCATCGACTGAGCATGTCAGCCACCCTATTCGCGGAACCAGCGAGATGAACGGCTTTAATTTGAAATTGGTGGCTGGCCGCGATAAACCAAATTTCCCTTATGCACTTTAGCATTGTTGGGTCCCTTGTACGACCGGCATTGATCACGTGTACAGAAGCCTCATTGTCGCACTGTATCGTCACGCGGCGACCTGTTAGTGCCTTCGCCCATATCTTGCATGCTACCATGACAGCTATCAACTCAAGACAGCTGGTATGAAATTCGTGTTGCAGTATGTCAGGGGGGAAATTGACAATGAAAATATTCGTCAAGAAAAGTGCCGCCAGCTCCTGTAAGACAGGCGTCTGTAGTGAGTAACTCATCCGGAGGGGACCAGTCTTCAACTAGAATTATTCTGATACCATTGAAGTCTTCAGGGTATGTTATCCGGCACTTGATGTCTTTCTTCATCTCTACATTAACATGAAACCGATGATGGCTACGCCGGAGCTTGCGAAGGGTTTCCAATAGTCTACACACAAACACTCGGCCTGGTCTTACACAGCCGGCCAAGAAAGCAAGTTTCCCTATTAAAGATTTAAGTTCTTGTTTGGTGGCGCGTTTCCTAGGTAACCATGTCGTCAAGTATGAAAGGGCCTCTACGACTTAACTTTCTGGCACGCTGAGGGTCATGTTAATTGAGTTGAATTCTCGTCCCAGAAAGGTCATCACTGGGTTTGGTGGGCATGCTTTTTCTGGCGATTCCTGCAAACCCAATTCCTCCAAAGTATTCCCTAAATCGACAAAAGCTTGCTCAGCCTTCTCCGGGTACTCCGCTCCTCCAAAGTCATCAAGATAGTTAACACAATCGCCCCCGGTTTCCTGCTTATATATGTGAGTCACGGCATTTGTTGTTCGCTGACAAGCTATTGAGGCTGTGCGGAGGCCAAACGGCATTTTAGAGTCGAAATATAAAAGATTTTTCCAAGTATAGCCTAGCAGAAAGTAATCGCGTGGGTCCGTAGGGATTTGACGATAAGCTCTTTTCAAGTCCCTTTTGAAAAGTAAACACCCTTGTCCTTTTTTTCTAACGATATTTCCAATATCGTCTACGCCTGGGTATGTCAAAAAAAGGGACCATCCAAATATCTGTCTTTCGGTATTCCGTCATTGACCGATTCACCTAATATGAAACTCAAATCCACCACAATCCGCCTTTCTGTGGAATCCTTTTTTCCACAGTCTGTAGAGGGAAAGGACCCACTGTACCTCCCAACTGAACTTCCCTGAGAATGTATTTGTCGACGGGCTCTTCGTAAGTGTAAGCTGATTTATGGTTTGTATCAACGGGGCGTGGCATGGATGCAGCGGTATAATTCAAAGGCCAGCCATATTCAAGCAAGTCGCATACCTGCTGGTCGTGGTAGGTCCGCAATTTTGCATGCCAAATGGGGATGAAGAGGTTGGAATTGACAGGTATTTTTAAGCCCTAATAGTTGGGTAATTGTGAATTGTAAACAGCAATATGATTGTGAACAAATTCATGGGCTGAAGGGGAAAGAGGAGGTGCTAATCTGCAGTCGTTATCAGTATTATCAATCCCCGGTGTGAATATTTCTGCCTTAGGATTAAGGGTTGACATGACAGACGAAACAGACTCAAGGGTAGTATCTGAGATATAACCATCATCAACCTGGTCGGATATCATAGAATCGTTATCAAACGATTGTGTGCTTATGCTGGTGGAGGGACTTGTGTCAGATTGAGGCCTACCTCCTACGGTAACGTGAACATTGTTAGATTCACTGAAAATATTATCATTTTCTACATCACGTTTATTGCCACAAATGCTGTCACTGTGTACGTTTTCTGTGACACTGCTGACATTTTCATTGATGTCGTAAGTGATATCCGTGGTATTGGGCACATCGACATTTGAATTCCTACAATGTGCGCTTTCTAATTCAGCATATTCATTGTTATTGCAGTCAGTTTGGGTACTTCGTTCAAACGTGTCAAAATTCAAAGTTTAAGTTTGTGAAATATTTGTGACATAATGTCTGTTGGACAGATTTGACGGTTTACATTCCGCAGTATTGTGTTTTCTAACCTGAGTGATCTTCTCTTGTTGGTTTGCTTTTTCCGCTCTCACTTTGGGATCATTGTATGGGCACTTTGTCCTGCGATGACCTTCTGTTGATTTTCTGAATTTGTAACAGGCGCTGCATATATGTTTGTACTTGCAAGAGTTCCCATCGCTGCACTTTCCTTCTTGGTTGTACGCCCAGCAGTATTGGACAGAATCTCCAGTTGTAGTAGTCTTCGGCTTGTTCGTTCTCGATTGTCGCGTCTCGGGTTTAAATACAATTCTTTGAGGTCGTGTCCGTCGCTCTCCCATATGCGACGACCGTACTCGATGTCTTGAAGAAAAGCGCCATGGTATTTGAGCACGGCGTCCCAAGGGTACACTGATGCGAATCGCATCAGCAGGTTTAAATGTTTTAAGCGGGTTTCTCTCTCCGTACTGGTCACGGCCTTACCAACCAAAATGGAAGTAAATCCCTCTACAAATTCGCTGATTGACATTGAATCGTAGCTTATCTCACTGCCCGCGCCAAAAGGACGAGGTTGCGCAGACATGTGTGGCCATGAAACCGGAATGACGGAGCTGTCTTTCCTAGTCTGAAATCGTTGAGACTTACCGCGTTTTGGGCTGATGTTGGTACTACCATTCTCGAAGAAATCCGGTACGATTAAGTGCTGAGTGTCCTGCAAATCCTTTTGTAGTTGAGCGTCGGCATCGGCCATTTGACGCAGTTGAGTCATGTTTGTAGGGCTTTGACTCTCGGCCGCTTCGGTTTTGGCGCCTAAATGTAGCAAATTTGTAGCACTTGCCTCTGGTTTTGCGGGTGTGCGTTCAATGTTGCTTGTAGTGGGTCTATGAGCCGCTATTTCTGCTCGTAGACTCGGGATTTCATCTTTCATACACTGAAAATCCGATAAAAATTCTGATGCTAAAGAACCTATGCCGGTCGCGGCCCCGGCAGATGTGGCACCGTAATGTTCTTCAGACTTGATTGCAGTTTTCCATGGTCGCCCTCGCGGCTTTGCTCCTGAGCCCGACTTCTTGGCTGCGACGCTCATCATGGTTGAAGGTTGTAATGAAATTATTCGGCCAATGATGCAATAGCAATGTTTCAGTGGACTTCGAGTAAGTCTCCGTAGAGCTGAGACTAACTCATGCACAGGAAAAGTTTGACAGAGCTGTGAGTTGCAGGTGCATACAAACGATGATGGCTAACTCAACTGAGGAAAGTTAGATGCGCATGCTCTGACTAGTTACCGTAATTACTCCCTTTGAGGGCGCTCTCTGCCCCCCTCAAACGAACACATTTGTTTTTTAAGGCAATTGTTGTCATTTTTGGTCAAAAAATCTTTAAAAATCTTCTCCTTCAAAACAACCGGTCAGATAGCTTTGATATTTGGTACATAGGTCTCGAGGGATGATCTACTTCAGATTTGTTCAAATTGTGCAGAAATATGCAAATTTGTATTTTTAAGGCAATTTTTGCCATTTTCGGTCAAAAAATGTGTTTCTCAAAAAGGACTGGTCTGATAGCTTTGAAATTTGGTATACAGGTTTTTACAGATAAACTAAATAATATTTATTAAATTTCTGATGAAATCTGTAATTCTGTAATTTTGTACAATTTTTACCGTTTTGGTCAAAAATGTGTATTTCAAAAACTACTCATCTGATAGCTTTGAAATGTTGTATACAGGTTCTAACAGATAAACCTAATGATCTATATTGAAATTATGATAAAATCTGCAATTTTGTATTTTTGGGCAATGTTTGCCGTTTTTGGTCAAAAATGTATTTCTCCAAAACTACTGGTATGATATCTTTGAAATTCGATATGCAGGTTCCTACAAATGAACTAAATATGATATACCGAAATTATGATGAAATCCGCAATTTTGTGTTTTTGGGGCAATTTTTGCCATTTTTGGTCAAAAATGTATTTCTCCAAAACTACTCGTCTGATAGCTTTGAAATTTGATATGCAAGTTCGTATAGATGAACTAAATGTGATATAGTAAAATTATGATGAAATCTGCAATTTTCTAGTTTAAAGGCAATTTTTTGCCATTTTTTGGCCAAAAAAGTATTTGTCCAAACTACTGGTTTGATAGCTTTGATAATTGTTATACAGGTTCCAAGGGATTATTTTAATATATGATTTATTGAAATTATGGTGGAATCTTCAATATTTATTTCTTTTGGAATTTTTGCCATTTTTGGTCAGAAAATGTCATTCTCTAAAAACTACTCGTCAGATAACTTTGGTTGACATGTTCTTAGGGATGATCCAATGTGATATATTCAAATCTTCAATCGTGTATTTTTTCAGTTATTTTAGCCATTACTTTTTTCTGGCCACTGGAATAAGCTATCAAAGATTTCCACCTTCTTCATCAACATGTGTCCAAAATAGTTATTCTACACATAAACACAGAGGAGCTATATCGGCCGTTAGGTCGCTTGTTAGTATTTGTGAGGAAAAAAACGAGAAGAGGGAAAGTAACTTGTAAAACGGGGACAGGGGAAGTTAGCCTATTTATGAATAAAATATGGGTGTCGTCACGACGGTGTTTACTGGGAGGGGTCAAGGGCAACCAGTTATGCCCGTTAGGAGTTCTGTAATTTTTTTTCAAGGTCAGGGGAAATCGACAATCTGTTTTCGCCACAGGGCAGAGGAGTTTCAACATTCCGCAATACAGAGGGGAAATAGTTAAAATTTTCTGGGGGAATGGGTAAGAATGAAGTTGAAGTGCGGGAGGGTTAAGTCGGAAAATTTTCAGTTGGAAAACAAATTATGAACATCTATAATTGATTACCCTATGGACTTTCAATTAGTCTGTTCACATTACTTGTCCTGCACAATATATCTTATCATAATAAGGACCCGTTTAACGGTGCATTGTTTGTTGGCTTCTCCTGTTGATAGTGATACCGAAACTGTTGTTGAATAATGATTTAGTGTATAAAATGAGCTCATGCAGTTGTCACTTTCATGCATATGTATTCCTCTCTAAAAGAAAATTCTGGTGCTTATTTTGACTACAATTCGGACGTCTATGATTGCGACTTATGTTCCTTTACACGTATTTTCAATTCACATTTTCACATAGAATAAGAGGTCACACCCATTGGGCACATTTTTAGAGAATTGGTACGTGTGTGCGGCCGCATATAAAATACCGAGGGCCCATTTTCGACCAAAAATATCGTTATTTTAGGTGTTCATTTTAGCCTTTTTTGACTTTGAGCAATGTCAAAAATCATGGTGTCAAAATTTACAAAACGTTACTGGGTTACAAAATTTACAAAACGTTACTATAGCGTTTGCATAACCCGGTTACCGGCAAAGCTTATCTCTATACCGCATTCCATGCCAAGTACTGCCGCCAGGAAGTGTCCGGTTTCAAACCGCTTCAACCCGTGAAAATCACGGGGAACCTGATTAATTGACATGCATTTATGCATGGATTAGCCATGATGTGTTCATTTTCTATGCATATATGCAGACCGTAAGCTGTTACTCAAGACAGTGATTTTTTACTTTGGTGACAAAAGAAGTCAAGTATCAGTGTCAATCCTTGAGTGAAACAAAAAATCCAAATCTTTCGTATGTAAAAATGTGAAAGAGGCTCCCAACCTAACTATCCAAAATATTTTTGTGTCGAGTTTGTGTTTGATTCGTTTCAAAAATGTGTTCCTACATTCTTATCCGATTGTTTGTGTTAATGAAATGTTTGTTTCGCGTAGGATATTTGTAGGGAAGTTTGGATTAGTGTGTGCGGTAATGTTTTGTTTGTGTGGGGACAGCTTATGGCGAGACGCAGCCGGGCCTATGGTGTTACAATGTTGATAGAGTGGCCCTTTGAAGCTTGCGTTTTGAAATCCGAGTGTGGTTTCTCATCAGTGGCAGTGTAGATTCTTTCCTTAGTTTGTGTTTGTGAAAATTAATTTTAATGCATTTTAGTGGTCTTGCTCTTCAAGTAGCGAGGCAAGTATATTAATGTTTGGGTCTCGTTGTGAGTCCGTTTGGTGGTTCGGTTTGTTTGTTCTATGTTTCTTTGCTTTTGTAAATTTTGTTTAGACTAGTGTGTCTTTTAGATTTTTTGCGGCGGTTTGTGAACTTTTAGGCAATAAGTACCACTGCGGGGTACGGATTTTTATCGGTTTTTTGGATCAAGATACTTATAAGTAATCATGGTCGATGTGTTTCTTGTCGTACATTTTGTTAAACAGTTCGTGTACTTTGTTTACTGTTTGTTCTGTGTCGTCACTGTCTAGTTGAGTATAATACTGAGTGTTGCGTAATTGATTTTCGCATTCGTGTACGGAATCTTTTGTGTTGACAATGGCGATACCCAACCCTTGTCGAAGGGTTTTTATGGTAATTTATCTTTTGTTGGCAAGCTTGTTTATCGCGATTCTTTGGGCACGCGACATTTCTTGTTTCCTTGTTTGAAAGGGTATCTCTAGAAGTGCAAGTTCAGCAGCTTCAGATAGCTTTCAAGTTCTGTGTTTTATGTTGTTCGGGGAGTCCAGCTTGATTTTTCCTTGAATGGGTGTTGTTGCGATTGTTTGTGTCTCATGATGTTGCACAGTCTCACTTTGCGACCATATTTGTTGAAATGCTGAAGCAGTTTTATTCTGCTTGGTTTTGTTGGTGTCGGAATGAATTTTAGGCCTTTGCCTAGTGCTATTATTTCGGTGTTTGTTAGTTTTAGCGAGGAAGGTTCTTGATGAATTTCATGTTGTTGCCGGCTTTTCTTTGGAAGATGGCTGATTTATTTCCACGGCCATTTTGTCTGTTACGGTGTTTTATCATTTTGTTTTTGTTTTTTTTAATGTTGTATTTCTTTTTTGTTGTGTTTACGATTTTTGTTAATTCTTATACAGCATAAACTTTGAACTCGAGAATTCGCTGTCACAGAGAATAATGAAATAAGAATTACAATTTAACCGTCGTTCGGTCGACTGAAGTAGCAGTTGGTTTTTATACAAAGAGTACAACAGAGCGTCATGGATCTGGAGCCCGCTTTTGTTCATCAGCTAATCAAAATTAACGAGGGCCATTTAGCATCTCATCGAAGTTCTCCTCCCAATAATCCAGGGAAACCGTACTTGATAGTCCTACGTCATCAGCTAACGCCTCATTTTGCTAATTTTATGCCATATATTTAAATACATAACGAGCCTGCGAAACCGGTTCCTGGCCAAGCCATGATTTCCGAAAAAATATCTCTGGAAATACTAAACGATTTGGTTGTAAGAAATGTTTTTAACCCTCACCAAATTTTGGTCCAACTGCTCAAAATTATCTGTCATCTGCAGTTATCCTCCGACTGGTGTTTTTTATTTAAAGAAAATTGTACTTGATTGAGGGAGGAGATAGGATTTTTGTAAATTTCCCTCTGATTGTGTCGTCAGCCATACTGAGGATTTTTGTAAATTTCCCTCTGATTGTGTCGTCAGCCATACTGAATAAAGTGATGGACAGTAGGAAGACTAGTTGCACCTGTTTTATGAAACAAAAGGATATTGATTTTTTCCAAATAGAAAAGGCAAAAGAAATTTACATGATAATGTTTTTCAGAGAAAAACGTTTGGTCATAACTTGCTTGCCAAAACTGTGACATTTGTAGTACCTGCAGAATGTGACTTTTATGGTTAATTGACGGTTTCTTTGAAATTTATACTACAATATGTCAAGGTACTTTTAATAAGTATAATTAATCAATTATCTTGAGACTTCACATTATTGCTTTTACGCACAACTGAAAAAGTTATAAGAAAACTCATGTCGTTTGTACAAATCAAACAGCATGGTGGGTAATTTATTCTACTGTGCTGTCTGTGGTTTAATCAGTCTGTCGAACGGCATAGTAACTCTATACAATCTGGTTACAAGAGTCCACGGTCCAGATGAAAATGTCCAAACTTGTGTAAAATAGTCTATCAAATGACCCGATCGAGGCCTGTGTGCCGTCGTCGCTTCGGATGAATGACAGGTAACTCGCACCTTTTTCGCCCGATTGCAACTCCACCGATACCAACTCTCCCAAAACTAGCTTGCCTGATACCAACTCGCCTGTTGCTTGAGATTTATATTTAGTACTAAGCGAAGATTCCACAAAATTTGATAGTTTTTCAAAAACAGCCCAGTTGTTTTACTTAAAACGCGTTTTTAGCTCCACTGTCAGCGACGCGGAGCTTATCAAATAGGTTGATTTTCCTTGGGCGTCCATCGTCCGTCTGTCCGTCCCTCCGTCCGTCCCTCCGGCTTCCGTCGTCCGTCAACAATTGCTTTGAAATTGCGTATGCAGTTCACTTGGGATGACCTCACTTAAGTTGATTCAAATCGTGATGATATTTGCATATTTGTATTTTGGGGGCATTTTTTGACGATTTTGGTAAAAAAATCTTCTTCTCTGAAACCGCTTGTTCGATTGCTTTCAAATTCTATATGCAGTTTACTTAGGGTGACTTCAGTTACATATTTTCAAATCGTGGTTAAATTTGCATGTTTGTTTTGTAAGGCAATTGTTGTCATTTTTGGTCAAAAAATCTTTAAAAATCTTATTCTTCAAAACAACCGGTCAGATAGCTTTGATATTTGGTACATAGGTCTCGAGGGATGATCTACTTCAGATTTGTTCAAATTGTGCAGAAATATGCAAATTTGTATTTTTAAGGCAATTTTTGCCATTTTCGGTCAAAAAATGTGTTTCTCAAAAAGGACTGGTCTGATAGCTTTGAAATTTGGTATACAGGTTTTTACAGATGAACTAAGTAATATTTATTGAATTTCTGATGAAATCTGTAATTCTGTAATTTTGGGGCAATTTTTACCATTTTGGTCAAAAATGTGTATTTCCAAAACTACACATCTGAAATTTGGTATCGGGTTCTTACAGATAAACTTAATGATCTATATTGAAATTATGATGAAATCTGCAATTTTGTATTTTGGGGCAATGTTTGCCGTTTTTGGTCAAAAAATGTATTTCTCCAAAACTACTGGTCTGATAGCTTTAAAATTCGATGTGCAGGTTCCTACAAATGAACTAAATATGATATACTGAAATTATGATGAAATCTGCGATTTTGTATTTTTAAGGGCAATTTTTGCCATTTTGGGTCAAAAAATGTATTTCTCTAAAAGTACTCGTCTGATAGCTTTGAAATTTAATATGCAAGTTCGTACAATGAACTAAATGTATTAAAATTATGATGAAATCTGCAATTTTCTAGTTTTAGGGCAATTTCTTGACATTTTTGGTCAAAAAATGTATTTCTCCAAAACTACTGGTTTGATAGCTTTGACAATTGTTATACAGGTATAAAGGGATTATTATAATATATGATTTATTGAAATTATGGTGAAATCTTCAATTTTTATTTCTTTGGGAATTTTTGCCATTTTTGGTCAGAAAATTTCATTCTCAAAAAAACTGCTCGTCAGATAACTTTGGTTGATATGTTCTTAGGGATGATCCAATGTGATATATTCAAATCTTCAATCGTGTATTTTTGCAGTTATTTTAGCCACTACTTTTTCTGGCCACTGGAATAAGCTATCAAAGATTTCCACCTTCTTCATCAACATGTGTCCAAAACTCTCTACATAAACACAGAGGAGCTATATCGGCCGTTAGGTCGCCTGTTAGTATTTGTTAGGAAAAAACATGGAGAGGGAAAGTTACTTGTAAAACGGGGACAGGGGAAGTTATCCTATTTATTAATTAAATATGGGTGTGGTCACGACGGTGTTTACTGGGGTGCTGTAATTTTTTTTCAAGGTCAGGGGAAATCGACAATCTGTTTTCGCCACAGGGCAGTGGAGTTTCAAAATTCTGCAATACAGAAGGGAAATAGGCAAAAGTTTCTGGGGGAATGGGTAAGAATGATATTGAAGTGCGGAAGGGTAAGTCGGAAAATTTTCAGTAGGAGAACAAATTATGAACAACTATAATTGATTACCCTATGGACTTAAAATTAGTCAGTTCACATTACTTGTCCTGCACAATATATTAGTACTTTGTGCCCTGTGGGCACAAGGTACTAATGTGATGGCTCGGCCCAATACGGCCAACATAGTGGGCCGTATGCTGTGGACGCAGGTATCTCAGAAAGGCTTTAGTAACTTTTTCTGAAATTTGGTCTGGTGGTCACTTGCGCATGTATCTCAAACGGTCTTTTTTCTTTTTTTGATTGAATCATTTTAAAGTCACTTTTTTAGCTTTATTCTGAAAACCACTATTTTCACTTTTTCCTCAAAACCACTGATTTGATTATTGTGATGTTTGGCATGGGTGTTCGTATAGTTAAAATACCGTCAGAAATGTTCAAAATTTGGTGATACATGCCTTACATTATTTTTAAACAATATCTTTATCCATTTTATTTTATATTTACTTGATTTTGCCTCACTTTCGCTAAAGCTACCGTCTGCGCATGTGCACAACTGTAGGACAAAATCTGAGTTGAAGAATCGAAACGGACGCCATCTTGTTTCTCGGTATGGGCACATTTTTTACATTGTGAACGTTTCACTGTGTATTTCAACATGTTCTATAGTTATGAAGTTGACAGTGATGCACTTTTGCAGCTGTTGTGTATTTTTGGGTACGAAAGGCGCCTTTGATCGACTGAAGAATGATGGCCTCCGTAGGCAATAAACACCGGTACTGGCAGGCATATCAGTTCTACTGAGGAAGTAATCC
>LD348145.1:169515-181342 GCA_001465055.1 Ptychodera flava
GTCCGTAGTGTGCTTTTGCATTGACGCTATCCGGTTTTAGCGTCAGCTAAAGACGGAAAACCCTTGCTTCAGTTTGTGAGTGATACAATTTTTTCAACTTTTTTGTTCAGGACAAGGATATATTTGTCTTACACATCCATGACGAAATCAACACGTTCAAAAAGTAAGTCCTGGTAACGCCAGCACGCCTTTTCAATAGAAAAAGATTTCATGTCATTTTTACATTGTCTGCGTGTTTGTCTGTGAGAACATCAGTGACTGCGTTTATTTTGTCGCACGGCATAAGAAAGAGTCCACGCTGACTCCGTTTTCGCGGTATTGCCATACAGTTTATTTTAGACAACATTGTCCATGCAATACATATCATGTAAAATGCGAAATTCTGTTCCTAAAAGAGACAGTCTTCGTTTCAGACCACGAGTTTGCCTTCTAATAAGGGAGCCTTCAGTAATTACAGAGGGGTCGGCCGGGGGAATTTCGCGCACACCTGTACCGTAAAATGTGACCCTCCCCCTATCCTCCTGTCTAAAATGTGACCCTCCCCCTTGTCCGACATTCTAAAACTTGACCCTCCCCCAACCAATGCAGTATTATCCCCAGGAATAACTGAAATAGTATCAGCTAATTTACATAACCATTGGTTTAATTGTTATGTTAGGGACAAATTACAGGGGGGAAGGGTTGGTGTTTTTGGAGGGACAGTCGCAATTTATATCGCAAGAATTTTTGAAGAGATATGGTATTTCATACATTTGACGGAGGGTCACCATATTTTGTGCAACTATAAGAAGGCAAGATGTGGCTGATTTAGTGCTTCATCCAAAAATATCAAATCATAATACATGGATTCTATCTGGTCAAAATATTGACAATTTTCCCCCACAGAACATGTTATATCTGTATATTATATATGTTTGATACTGTATTTAAATGTACTTTGCTTGAATTGGGAAGTAAAATGTGCATTTGTGTACAAGAAAGTGATTTCTGAATTCCATCTGAAAAGTTGGTTCACTATCCATGGTGTCTACGATGAAACTATGAATAGTTTTTTCCAATACAAAAATTGGTATATCTTTGCATTTCTGTCCTCGTGATTATTGATATTATTGATGATTCTTGATTAGACTAGAGTGGTTACATGTCTATGGTTGTGTAAGAAATTTAATTTTGGAATTTCACCGAAATGTCGATTAACTATGCATGGCGGTCTATGATGAAACTATGAATAATTCTTTTTCAGTACAAATTATGATAAATCTGTGCATTTATGTGTGCTTGATTATATACGTTATTGTTCTTGATTAGACTAGAGTGGTTACATGTCCATTCAGCGAAATATTGATTCACTATGCATGGCGGTCCATGATGAAACTATGAATATTTTTTTTCCAATTCAAAACTAGGTAAATCTGTGCATGTATGTGCGCTTGATTATTTATAATATTATATAGGGCTCAGCCCTTGGTGTCGCACCAGGGGTAAAGATTGGCAATGTTATTTGTACTGATTCACGATAAAAAAAGAATTAATTGTTACTTGCTATATACGTTTGTATGACAACTATGCCCAGTTTCCCTCTGATGAAAGCAGTTCACGTACGTGCACAGGGCACAGAAATCAGTCCCCTGGGGTGGAGGAGGGGTTGGGAGGGATGGGTTTTTTGTGGAACGGTTTACTTTTATTTGATTTTTTTTACTGTGATATTTTAAATAAAGATTTCGACTCCACACCGTCTGACTGCTTTATATATTACCGACAAGTCCTTATCTCCTCTCCGACTTGTGTATACACCACTGTAATTGCTCCGAAAACATTGCCAACTTGCTAATCCGCTGTCCTTATCAGCGGATTAATTGATTGAGTCAACACCACTGCCGTCACACACGTAGTAAAATAAAGACTTATTTTACTGCATAAGTCCGTGGTTGTGCAAGAAATTTGATTTTGGAATTTCACTGAAAAGTTGATTTACTGTACGGGGTAGCCTATGTGAGAACTAGTATGCACAATTTTTTCCAATAAGAAACCGACAATATCTTTGCATTTATGTCCATTTGCTAATTGATATACACTTTTCCATATTTTGCATATGTTTTTGTCTCTCGTCTTTCATCAGTTGAAACTGTTCAAGGTGTTTAATTTAGGATACTACTGCATCTTCTTTGCTTGTGAAATGTGTATGTATTTTGTCGGTGATTTCCTATTCAGGAAATATCACACGGACGACGTAAATCACTGTGTAAGTACTATAGTTTAAAATTGCAACAAATCATCCTGCTGAAACGTGCATTGGGGCGTATTTGTAGATTCGACGTACACGGCCTGTAACTAGGATGTGTAAGTTTCTGCCGGTCATGCCCCTAGGAAATTTAAGCCGGCTTAATCAACGGGACAGGAAGCGGATAAGGCGCGTTTACGTAAGCTCATAAAATCGTAAACGCCCGATTTCATGCAGTGAACTACTATGATCACATTCTTTTAGTTCTGGTAGTATGCCCAATCATATACAAGTATAAAGGAACATTAATAGCAGAGCTGCCTCAGTCAATTTTAGCACAGAATGTCTGCCAGTAAATATGTAGTCTTCCCAGTAATTAAAGGCTGACGGTAGCCAGCTTCACTTGGACACCCTGATCATTTCGACAGGAGTTATTCGACCTCTAGTTTTGCCGGCCACATTGATTCCCCCTTTTAGTCACTTCCAACAAGTGAAATTCTCATTTTATTCCTTTTCTTCATGTTAACGCACTTTTTAAGGCGCATTCTAATTCTAGGTACAAGTACATTCAAGAGCATGTTAACTCTCACTCCGAGGCACGGCAGCGTTGCTTTCATTAGTGTCTATCGTCACGCATTATTGCCTAGCGCCTTCTTTATCTCATAAGTACATGTACTTAAACTTTGGATCATTTCAACCCAGTCTGATTTGTTTTGTAATTAGCCATGGCTTGACTGCTTACACAAACAGTTTGGCGGTCAGAATGATCAGGGTCGAAGTAGCAATAAATTAGCTGGACGTTTGCTCAGCAATTGGACGATGTCGTTACCTACTGCGGTTCTTACATGCGATCGTGCCACTTTTGATTTGAGCCTAAAATAAGGTTCCCGGAACTTACATTCAAAAAAGCTGGCTGGTCAATAGGGGCGCACAAAAAACTATGAAATTAGGAAAGTTCACTAGTAATTTTTGATATACGAAGAAAAGTTGAGAGTAAGTTAGGGTCGTGTTATAGAAAAAATAGGCATATTACGCAAACTTTCGAAAACAATTGTTCCCGTTTTTGTGGGTCAATGAACCACTAAAAACCGTGGTTTCAGTAAGTTGCGACGGAACGATGTTCTGACGTTTTACAGGACTAACTGGATAAAAAGTTGTGAGTGACAGTAAGCCGGACCGACCGACGTTTCGAACGAGGGACCGTGTTTTCATGCCCCGAAACTCTCCTTGAATGAAGAGAATAGCTGCCAAGAATACGTATTCTATAGGAAATGTCGCTAATTTATACATCAATTTATCAATTTGACAATCATATGTACAACGACAGTCCCTAAACACACAACTACATGAACAACGCAAAGCGTTTCTTCGCAAACGCCGATCACGCCTGTTCTGAATGTGAAATTCAATAGAGCATGGAGGTTTATCTGGTACTTATGTGTAAATGAATTTCTCACCTCTTGACACCTCATGTTTCGCGATGGAATCTGCAATCGCATGATCTGAATTTTCTTGCCACGGTGAGCAAACCAGCACTATCATGATTATATCGCTGGGAACTATGATATAATTTACAAAATACCACAAACTCAAAGACATACGTAGAGATGCAATAATCAAATATTACGTGTTTCAGACTTTCTTTTAAAGAAATGTACTTTGTCATATTCTCAACCCAGAGGGAAAAGACGTATTATTTCGAAAATGAGGTCATTTTCTATTTCGAAATTGGCCTATGTCATAATCTTCCAAATTGGCGCACAGAATAGTAATATTTCACGCTCAAAATACATTAGCTTCCTGGGACGCGAATGATCAAACTGACGTTTATTTGTTTGGACTCTAACAATGCTGGCGCCACGAAATACCAGCACAAAATCGACAACATGATCTCGCTCATTTACACATTTGAAAGAATTACCCTGTAACTAATTTTGCTCATGGAGGTATTCTGCGTACTACCCCCATGTTCTATTGCGTTTCAACCAATCGTAATACTGAGCGATTGACTCAGTTCCGAAATGTGAATGAGAGATCGACCGATGCAAAATAGACGACTCGGAGCAAAGCCAGCGCGAAAAGAATTGACAACGCTGTACGGTGCGGCAGGCTTATGATTAGCTGACCACAAGTAAAATTGACAGTTATGGCTACACATTAAATATGACCGCAGTTTGGGCTGTTTCATCTTTTGTGAATTGAATTATCTTCCCATGTAACAATTCTGCCATCATTGACAAGCGACGAAGTAACTGAGCTGTCACGATCCCCATCCGATTTTCCCCGGCGTTTGAATCGTGTCTATCCGAGTATGAATAATACCCTGTACCTATGGGTAACCGACCATTGTCGAACAATGCCGAAGATTAATCGAGTAGCGTTCCCGGAATGACAAGCCTGGGTAATCACGGGAAAAAAGCTGGTGTTGAAAACGTTGTTTTTGTGCAACTTTGTCGGACAAGGTCCGGTTCGTTGGCAGGCCATAGGGTCTGTAGTCGCTCACACCACAATCATGTTGTCACACGTGCCCTTGAAGAAGCAGGAATCAGCAAATCGAAAGAAGCAATTGCAAGTTCTGCAGTCGAAGACTATATCTCGGGCGACTGAATGGCTATGTCGCTTTTGGATATAGTTGTCATAGTTGCACCAACCTAGGCAAAATACAACTACATCCTATAGGACTTCCAAAACACAGAAAATAAAAAATCGGCAGTTCCAATTGCAAATATGTCTGCATGGTCCACTTCCCATATTTTCTCTGAAACCGAGTAAATGGTCATTACAGGGCAATCACCTCCTCCTAAAAGAGAACCATGTACCGTAAATGCATGTATTGATCCTTATCAGATTTATTTCCCAATCATAACGTCAACCCAAACTTTGATGAATAGTCACAAATCTGAAACAAGGATTTGTCAAAATCCCCACTTTTACAAAAGACTGAACACAAATTTGATAAAGCGCTGTGAACTACGGAATAAAGTTGAAAATTTTACAATTAAAGAATTCAAATAAATGGGTTGCTTCGGATACGTGTTTCCTTTTTGTCTTGTTTGCTGTACAGTCAATGTGTTTTAATATGGACAGCACTAGTGAGGAGAGAAATTTTGCGTCAGTTTTGGGCCTTGTGATTTGGTACTGCTGATCAGTCGCCCAAGCTCATCCATATTGCAGACGCAATACTTGGTGTACTTGGCATTTTTTCCAGCATTTTAAATTAGATCTGTGGTGTGAACATTGTAAAGTTGTGTATTTTGTGCGTGTCGGCACTTTGTGCAAGGGCCATGGTCCTTCTATCGTGCAAAGGCGAATCAGAAATAGATAAGATTTTAATAAAAAGATCTGTCAACCTTCCGCCGATACAGCTGATGGAGCTGCAGGTGTAAACAGCGAACTATTTGGTCATCTATTGTTTCACTGGACGCTTGTTTGTCTCCTTTTGTCATGAAAATAAACAGCCACTCACATAAGTGACAGCTTGTAGAATGGACGTTCAAGTGACGGAACCGCGAGTAAAACCAAACATTTTGCAGTATATTCAAAATACAGCCCCCATTCGTTAATAGAAGAGTCATTTTGATGTCATATCCACCCATGGCGTATGTATCCACCATAGCCGATATGGCCAGGCCTTCGACGTGCCAGTCAAGCTAACTCGACATCGTAATTGCGATATACGTTCGTTTTCTCGCTCAACAAGGACTATTTCATAAGACATGGTTCAAACATGGAGGTAGCCTCCATGGTTCAAATAACGGGGAATTTCACTGGTGACTGCTACGAATTTCACAGCCATATCGTTTCTATTTTGATCTTTGATAGGTCTTTTGTATTTGCATACTGCGAAGGCATCCGGGAAAGGCGTACTGAGACGGCACAATACTAAGTACTACAATACGGTACAAAATGGTATTTACTGAGCCTTGTTTATGATACGGTATTGTGAGTAGATTAATGTTGTTTCGTGATAGGGAAACCAGTGAATCGATAGTGCTTTGACCCTCGTAATGTGACCTTGGTCCCACAAAAATGTTTTATGATGGTGATTCCTCCTAGCGGCATTTCGGGCCAAAGTTGGGTCCCTTTTTCAGTCACTTGAATGGTCTTGTATTCCAACATGCTTAGTTTGATGGTAGCCATCAAAGACAGATGCCAAGATCATTATGTTGTAGTCTGATTGTTGCGTGAATTGTTGCTCAAACCGTTCATTTGTACTCTCCTTGTGTTTGAATTTTGCCTGAAGGAGGATATCTTGTATTTTTTCTATCTTTTATACGTTATTATAGGTTTTCTGGAAAACCATGGCCAGCGCATAATCGTCCTTCATTATTTTCCTTATTACATAGTTTGATTAGGCTTGTTATGATGAGGTTGTGCTGACAAGGTTTTTGTTACATCATTACTAATATATCATTACTAATATTAATTATTTTTGTTGATGAAGGATGGCTGACGTTTTGTTACATTGACTTCTTTTTGATACAAGTTGTGTCTTTCTTTTTGTAATCTCGTTGTTGAACTTTTTGCGTTGCGAAATTGACCTTTTTTATAAAGTCCATATTGTTGTTGCATGTGCGAACATATCTGAGTAATTAACCTTTAATGAAGCATTTGAAGGATGGTGGCAGATAAATATTGTCAGATTGTTTGTGTGGGTTTTACAATCGAGCCAACTCTCTCGATTGCGTCTCTGGCATTTGAAGACCACAAGGTCAGGGTATGAGATTTTGTCGCGAAAATGTTCAATTATGAATTTCCAAGTTGAACGTAGGGTAAAGGGCGTTGCACTCCTCGACAAATGTTCTGGATGTTATATGTTTATGTTCTGTTCATGAGTAAATCATGAAAATGTTACCTTTTAAACGTTTTCATACGAATATTTGACCAGATTTGGGATTTAATATAGTTTTCTCCGTTTCATGGTATGTGATATCAGCTATTTCTGGTGAGCCCATGCTGCATCTATATATTTGTTTGTATTTTTCTCAGTTGGATTAAAATACGTTGCCGATAGTAAGGCTTTTATGTACGTTGATGGTGAGTTTTTTGTATCGTATCAATGGCTGGAACTGTTTCAGAGTCAAACGCTACGATCGCTGTATTTATGGCTTCATTTTTGATATATTTTTCTGCATTGATACCACCCCTAATGTTACCAGAATAGAGTTTGCTTGTTTTTTTTTATTGATTCTAACTAGGTAATAAGGTTTTTGTGTCCCTGACATATGTAAGTCGTCTTTGTACTATTGGTTTTATGACAAAGTCTTGAAATTCCGAGATTGGGTTTATTGGGCTCGAGCAGCCATTTCTATTGAGACGTTTGGTGATGATTGTTCCTTGTGCTTGTTTTTTTGTATGTTTGGCAGGAGATACCATCGTGGTGAACAAATTATTCTATTTGTGGGAATGGGGAAACTGTAAATCACCTCGTCCATGATCTTCTGGTCGCAGATAAATGATTCCATATACAATTTCCACCGTATAGTTAATGTCGCCAAGTGTTGCCTTATTGTACAGTAATAGTGTACATGTCGCAGCTGTCTATAACTTTCTTTAATGTCATTCACAATTGCTATGCCTCTTCGCCTCTTCCTTTATTGATTGGTTTTATTTTGATTATTTTTTTAGACAGATTGTTCAGAGCAGTCTTTTCTGTTAGAGTTGTGTTCTTTCTGATGTGGGTTGCAAATGGAATTTTCTCTATCGATCTAAGTTGCTTCGATACAGTTTTACAATTTTGGGTTTTCCGCTGTTAGTTGTGTCGACATTGGATTTATCTTAAAACAGATGTCTGATTGATGAATTGTTCATTTGTTTCTCTTGATATTGCACAATCTTGTGATGCGAATAGATTTGTTGATATCTGACAGGACAATTTTTCTGTATAGGCACTTCGGAGTGGGAATAAATTTCAAGCCTTTGCTTAATGCTATGATTTCAACATTTGATAAGGTTTGATTTGCAAGATTTTTGATGAATCTGAGAATCTTTCTGAGTTCTTGCTTTTGTTTAATCTTCGAATTTCTGTTTATGTTCTTCCTTGCGTTTTTTATGTTTTTGGTTTCCAAACAGCAAAATGATACCAACAACGAAAGGCAAAGACGCTTTTCACAAAATTCACGAAAGCTGCTAAAAAGCAAGGTAAGCTAGCTTAAAAAGTCAAAAAAGTCTTCTCTTTGTTCATAAAACACAGACCAAACGGTCTTTTTTAGGCCAGCACATCCTCTAAAAAGAGAACTACTCTTGCACAAAACTATGTGTCTGTCATCACACATATAAAACATAAAATTCAACAAACGAAAAAGGCTTCTCAAACAAAGGCCGGGAAGCAAAAGACCAAATCACAAAGTTTAACATAAAACCTTTTATCGGGGGCCAAGGTCACATGACCAGGGTCAAGGCATGATTTATTCACCGGTTTCTCGCTATGTTTTTCGCTATCATGAAATCACACTACTATTGATCTGCTCACTATATCGTAACACTTTCAAAGGTAGAACCGATGCGTAAAGTTGCCCTCATTTCCTTTACATTGATTCACTTTTTCAGACAGAGGCCATTGTTAAATAATCAATAATTTTATAATATTTTGCAACTTGTGTTGAGCTTATTGGCTAAGTTTTGGTATATTTATTATTTATTTTGAGTTTACGGATTATCAAAACAAATTGTATATTACCTTGAAAACTATTATTTTGTCACGTACATGGGCTATTGTACTAAGCATAGTGAAGTTCATTTGGGCCATTTTGTAATTTTCGGTTGTCATTTGGTTTTTATGACGTCATCACAATAATTAATTTGTATCAAATATATGTTTTGTCTGTAATTTGGGGTATTAATTTCAGTTCAGGCACTAAAATGCTGGACACAGGCTTCATCAACAGTAATTGAACATTATCAGACGATATTATGGGGGATATTTTGAATTTGGTCGGCCATTTTGGCGTTATGGCGTCAACACAATACTTGATTAGCATCAATTTCATGTTGTAATTGTAATTTGGGATTGTAATTGTCAGTTTATTCAAAGTAATATTAAAAAGTGCCTGAATTAGCAGTGTTTTACAATTTTAAGCAACATAATGGCGGCCATTTTGAATTTATGACATCATCGAGCCTTTCCGCTAGCCCAAATTTTTGGAGCAATAATAGTCCGTAGGCTAGAGGGGTCTACGTGCACCCCCTCCCCCCACAGGATAACAAACCTGTATTTTTCAGACGCCTTGGGATCCCTAGAATACGAAATTGAATTTTAACAGAAAAAAATATAGGGATGCAATAGCTATTATGGTCATGTTTTGAAGGGTACCGCAAAATCACCATTTTCCAACCCAAATGCATTTTCGTCAAATCTGTCTTCTTGTATCTATTAAAGTCATGTGCTGAGCTTATTAACATAATCTTCATTGTTTGGTATCATTAGAAAAGGAATTTATTCTTCTTTAAGATGACATATTGTACTATGCAATATCTTCTACAGTTTTTGTGATAAATGACCAAAACTTACCCCACACCCCAAAATTTAACATTGTAAATTATAGTAAATCTTAAATTCTACAAATTTTTTAGCTTGGCATAATAAAAAATGCAATGTTTTGAATGAAATCTGTTTTATTTGATACAGGGACATGTCAGAAATATGAAATAGACTTTTAACAGAAAAAATATTGGGACTCTAGAGCTGCAACAGTCATATTTTGAAGGGTATCGCAAAATCACAGTGTTGCAGATTTGCATGCATTTTTGTTGTATCTGTCTTCTTATAAGTCATCTGCTTGTTTTTGAATATAACCTCACCTGTTATGTATCATTAGAAAGATAATACACTAATCTTTAAAATAACATATTGTAACATGCAATATTTAGTACAGTTTTTATGAAATAAGACCAAAACTTACCCATACCCCGAAGTTTACATTGAAAATTGCCGTCATAGCTAAAATCAAATTCTACAAATTTGTAGCTAGACAAAAAAAAAATCTGGCCGTTTTTTGCTATTAAATCTGTTTTATTTGGTACAGGGACATGTCAGAAATATTAAATAGACTTTTAACAGAAAAATATTTGGACCTCTACAGCTGTAACAGTCATATTTTGAAGGGTATCGCAAAATCGCAGTATTGCCAACTCGCGTGCTTTTCTGTCAAATCTGTCTGCTTATAAGTCATCTGCTGAGCTTGATTTTTGACATAACCTGGCTTGTTAGGTATCAATAAAAAGATAATTTACTAGTTTTTTAAATTGACACATTTTAATATGCAATATCTTGTTTAGGTTTCATGAAATAGGACCAAAGGTTACCCCATACCCCAAGGTGTACATAGCAAATTACTACAAATCTGAAACTCTACCATTTTTACAAATTATTAACTTTGTATACAAAAGGCAATGCTTGTATGCAATCTATGAAATCTGTGTTTTTGTTAACAAAGTATGTCACAAATATGAAATTAACTTTTAACAGGTATATAATATGATTTGATAGCCTTTTGGATCATATTTGGAAGGGTACCCAGGTATCAGGGCAAATTTGCTGAAACACATACATTTGACATATAATGGTCCCCCCTCCAAAAATGATCCAAATGGCTACTAAATTGTATCATCTTCCCATTAAAAGTTAATTTTATACTTGTAACATACTTTTGTAACATATAAATCAGATTTCATTCAAGAATTGCCTTTTGTATTATGTGTAGCAAAAGTGGTAGAATTGAAGATAAGCCCTAATTTGCGATTTGAACTTTTGGGGTATGGGGTGAAGTTTGACCATATTTCAGAGAAACTATGAAGGACATTGCATATTACAATATGTCACCTTAAAGAAGAATAAATTGCTGTACTAATGATACCTCACAAGCCAGGTTGTGTTACAAAATAAGCTCAGCAGATGACTAACAAGAAGAAGAATTTAACAAAAAGGTGCAAGTCTGTGGTACTGCGATTTTGCATTTTCCTAAAAAATATGGCTGTTACAACTATACAATCCAAATATTTTTTTCTGTTAAAAGTCTTTTTCACATATCTGACATGACCAAGTACCGAATACAACAGATTTAATACCAAAACAGAGCTCTTTTTATCATGTTTAGCTACAAATTCGCGGAATTTGATCACGTTAGCTATGACAGTACTTTCTATATAAACCTTGGGGTATAGGGTAAGTTTTGGTCATATTCTATGAAAACTGTACAAGATATTGCCTGTTACAGTATGTCATTGTAAATACCAGTTACTAAACAAGCCAGATTATAAACAATAACAAGCTCAGCAGACGACTTATAAGAAGACAGATTTAACAAAAACGAATGCGAATCAGGAATACTGAGATTTTGCTGTACCCTTAGAAATACAGCTGTAACAGCTATAGAATCCCAATATTTTTTCTGTTAAAAGTTAATTTTGTATTTCTGATATGGCCAAGTTCAAAATAAAACAGATTTCATACAAAATATTGCCCAATTGTTTATGTCTCCGTAAAAAAATTGGTAGAACTTAACATTAGCTATGACAGTAGTTTTCGATATCAACTTTGGGGTATGGGGTAAGTTTTGGTCATATTTCATAAAAACTGTACAAGACATTGCATATTACAATATGTCA
>LD348145.1:181500-203483 GCA_001465055.1 Ptychodera flava
TATTTCATAAAAACTGTACAAGATGTTGCATGCTAAAATATGTCATTTTATCGACTAGTAAATTATCTTATTGATGATACCTAACAACTTACATTATAATCTATAAAAAGCTCAGCAGATGACTTAAATGAAGATAGATTCAACAAAAATGCACGCAAGTCAGGAATACTGAGATTTTGCTGTACCCTTCAAAATATGACTGTTTCAATAACAGAATCAGACTTTTTTCAGTTATTTTGTATTTCTGACATGACCTATTACCGAATGAAATAGATTTCATACAAAAAATGCCTGATTTTATATGTCAAGGTAAAATAATGGTAGAATTTGATTTTAGCTATGACTGCAATTTTCAATGTAAACTTTGGGGTATTGGGTAAGTTTTGGTCATATATCATAAATACTATACAATATATTGCATGTTACATTTGTCATTTTAAAGACTATTAAATTATCTTTCTAATGATACCTAACAAATGAGGTTATATTCAAAAAACAAGCTCAGCAGATGACTTATAAGAAGTCAGGTTTAACAAAAATGCATGAAAATCTGCAACACTGTGATTTGCGGAACCCTTCAAAATATGACTGTTACAGCTCTAGAGTCCCAATATTTTTTCTGTTAAAAGTCTTTTTCATATTTCTGACATGTCCCTGTACCACATAAAACAGATTTAATCGCCAAAACGACCAGATTTTTTTTATATCTAGCTAAAAAATTTGTAGACTTTGGTCTTAGCTATGACTGCAATTTTCAATGTAAACTTTGGGGTATTTGTTAGTTTTGGTCATATATAATGTATTTTATACAAGATATTGCGTGTTACAATATTTCATTCCAAAGATTAGAAAGTTATCTTTAGAATGACACCTAACAAGAGAGGTTATATTCAAAAACAAGCTCAGCAGATGACCTATATGAAGACAAGTTTAAACAAAAATTTGCGGTACCCTTCAAAATATGACTGTTACAGCTGTAGAGTCCCAATATTTTTTCTGTTAAAAGTTTATTTGATATTTCTGACATGTAGCTGTACCACATAAAAAAGATGTAATCGCAAAAACGGACAGATTACATATGTCCAGGTTTAAAAACGGTAGAATTTGATTTTAGCTTTGACTGCAATTTCCAATGTAAACTTTGGGGTATTGGGTAAGTTTTGGTCATATTTTATGAACACTATACAAAATATTGCATGTTACAATATGTCATTTTAAAAACTATTAAATTATCTTTCTAATGATACCTAACAAATGAGGTTATATTCAAAAAACAAGCTCAGCAGATTACTTATAAGAAGTCAGGTGTAACGAAAATGCATGCAAATCTGCAACACTGTGATTTGCGGAACCCTTCAAAAAATGACTGTTACAGCTCTATAGTCCCAATATTTTTTTCTGTTAAAAGTCTATTTCATATTTCTGACATGTTCCTGTATCAAATAAAACAGATTTCATTCAAAGCATTGCATTTTTTATTATGCCAAGCTAAACAATTGGTAGAATTTGAGATTTACTGTAATTTGCAATGTTAAATTTTGGGGTGTGGGGTAAGTTTTGGTCATATTACACAAGAACTGTAGAAGATATTGAATATGTCATCTTAAAGAGGAATAAATTTCCTTTCTAATGATACAAAACAAGTTAGGTAATGTTAAAAAATAAACTCAGCACATGACTTACAAGAAGACAGATTTGACGAAAATGCATTTGGGTTGGAAAATGGTGATTTTCCGGTACCCTTCAAAATATGACCATAACAGCAATTGCATCCCTATATTTTTTCTGTTAAAATTCCATTTCGTATTCTAGGGTTCCCAAGGCTCCTGAAAAATACAGGTTTGTTATCCCGTGGGTGTCCACGTAGACCCCCACTAGCCCACGGCCTATGACTAATTTTGATCTACACATGTATGCGAACCTCTGTAGCAAATTTGGCACTTTTTTCATCCGTGTAACGATATTTTTGTTAAGCCACCTGACTTTTCCTGGCGGCGTTACTTGCATAAAAGTTATGGATTTTGCTTTTTCACATTGTTTCTGTCGCCACTAGATCATTATTAATATCTTACTTTGAAACGTTACATTTAGATGATACAGACTGTCAGTCTGAAGGACTAAGCCCACTGCAACCACGGTCATATAAATAATTAAAGCTTTCTCTCGAGATTGAGCGCTCTGTATAGGCCCGCACTCTCTTCCTAATAGTCGAAACTGACGTTTGGTATGAAGTGTCCAATTTCTTTAACAGACTGCCCGACTGACAAACATTAATTCACAGTCCCTCCACCCACTGTCATTGAATATTGTAATTTCTGAAGCACGTGTGTTTTACCCCATATAGCCGTTTTTTGACTGAAGGGTACACGAAACGTAGGCAGACATAAACTTACAGTATTAGTGCAATAGCACAGTAGAAGTCAGTTCTCGCTTCCACCCTCTATGATAGTGCAATCATGGAGGTAATGGTACAACTATGTCTTGTAACTTTACTAGGAAAAATCACACGCGCAGATACCAATAACTTAGCATGTTACACGACATTAGTAAGTGACGTTATGCTAGCAAGTACTTCGCTGTTACAAAGACAGAGTTTCAACAGAATTTTCATGTTGTAAACAGTTTACGAGTATTTGATCAAACGTTACGACGTGGCCCTATCCGATGCATAAGCTTAGCTTAACCGTGGCGGTTCAAGGACATTTAAGCCATGTCGTGTACGTCGGCCTATGAAGCGGATAAGCTGACGGTTAAGTAACGTATCGCAAGGTAAACAACCGAAGGTGCTCTTCCGGTCAAGTCGGTTCAGTCACTGAATCGGTGACGAACCGGTGATAAACCATTGCTGAACGGGAAGTGTAAACGGCTGATTTCATGCAGTGGACAATCAAACTTTTGACCATAAAATCAGCTTCTGTCAAAAGTGAACCTTCCCCCAAGATAGGTTTATAAAAAGTGACCCTCCCCCTTCAACTCTTTTCTAAAAAATGACCCTCCCCCCAATAATTTCTGAACGCTCCCTAAGGGCATCAAATCAACATGCCCGAGTGTACGGTATTGCGCGAAGCATATTCCCTACCTCACAGCGCTTTCAGCCGGTCGCTATTGACGATGGCGAACATTGTATCAATTTATTTCAATATATTATCGATCAAAATCTGCTCGCGTGTCCCCGTCCCAAGCGCGTGCCGCTCGTGTGTTCAGGTCAAGTCATGAATTTCCACAATAACCCGTATATATATTGACTTGTATACCATAACATCAACGTATACGTTGGTTTCTTGTACCCGAATTAAATCGACGACACTTTTTTCAGTTTTGGTTATACTTTTACGTTTCAGCACAGTTTGGCGCACTTTAGCATACTTTGGTGCCATTGTGAACGGGGAACAACACGCGAGTGAGCGAGACAACAATGTGTCAATTTCGGGTAAGAGAATATCGATTGATAACGTTCACTGCACGATTACAGTGGAGACTCTGCGCCTGTTCGCCTCCCTTCTATGTTATTTTTACAGTTTACTGGAATGTTCATCGTTGATATTTTACGGCGCGCCAAGTATGTCAAAAATATTTATTGTCATAGAGTAAACATAAATTGTCAATTTTTTTTCTAAATAAAGTCTTAAACGTGTATGAATAATAAAGGAAAAGTTCTTTCGTCCATATCATAGCATTTTATCAATGTACATTTTCATAAAAATAGCATTCATTTGAAAATATGTGTCAATAATATTTGAATGTGTCTGTACAGATAAAGATCGACGTATAACCATCTTTCTCGATTGAAATAAAAATTCGACGGAATTGCGGAAGATAAACGAGAAAAGTATTATTGCAAAAAAGGCAGAATGTTATGTAATACTTATTTGTAAAATACTCTTTAAACCGTAAGGAGAAGATAAGCTGTTTGCAAAAATTTGGAAATACCACATTCCCATACTTATTGATGTACATTGATATAAAGGTGCAATGAATGCTGATTATAAGAAGAAAAGCAAAAATAATCAAGCACACACACAAAACATATTTAAATGATTAAAAACGAAACCAAAAATATTACTTTCACTACTACAAAAAACAAAACTAACCACCATCAGGTCTGACTCAAAAAAGAAAGACAATCACAATTGAAAAGTCTACCGAGATCGCGCTGGTGTTGAGGGTGAAAAGAAACCAAAACGAGGTCAGCTTGAACAAAAAACCAAAATGAGGTTATTACCAAAAATGCAAACAAACAAACAAAACTTAGTAGAAAAAAAGGTTTGGGGTCGAAAAAAGAGTCCCGTTCGAGAAAATAAACCAGAGTGGGACAACCCGCAGAAAAGGCCCAACACGTAAACTGAATAATTTTCAACGTCATGATTACGCTGGTCCTGAAGGATCGCGGTTGCATCATAGTGCATGTTTAATAGTTGCGTCGCTCGTCTTGTCGAACACTGAAAACGATGGACGTTCTTAGATTTCTTTGAAACTATTCATTTTTAATGATTTGGGTGATCTTTGAGGATAGACGAGGAATTACCAAACAACGAGGTGGTTTATTATCATTGTATTTGAATTCATTCCATTGTAGAAATCCACGGTTACGTGTGGTTCGATACATAGCGGCCGCCACGTGGTAGCGGCCGCTATGTATCGAACCACACTTGTAGAAATCATATAACGGCGATGACAACGGCTCGGTGGAAGGCCTGCAGTGAGCCCCCTGCCATACCGCGCCTATTTAGGCATTCATATGTTCGCAGTGTTGCTATGAAGGGTCATGGGTTGTACGTCTCGCTCGTGATCCGAACTGTGGACTGCCTGAAATTGGCTCAGTTAGCTTGACTCTCTGGAACCATTCGCTGTTAACCTGGAAGTTCTTAAGGCGATAGCGGCCCACTTTACTTCATCAAGTACGGTTTCAAGTAGCTCTGCGTGGCAGGGCCCAGCTAAACAGAGCCAGGTTTCAAGATGTTAAAATTAACACTGAAATGCTCAGTTAATATTTCGTCAAACATTGGAGTATATGGTGATCGGATTCCCAGCTGTTGGGGATTCATCGATGGAAGGAAACGTGAACCATGAGTTTTTTGAGTAAATTTATTGGAATTTTTTTCTTTCTTTTTTTCCTGTGGCGATTGCTCATTTGTTTTTTATTCCACAGGCCCACGCGGTTTTTGCGTTTGCTGTGTCCATGGCATTTTTTTGATTTTTATTTTATTTTATTTTATAATTTTTTTAGTAGATGAGCCATCACTGCTTAATTTTTTTCTCTATTTTTTTTCTCTTTACTGTCAAAGCGGCTGGTGATTCATATTATATTTTTGATAATCTATAGTACGTTTTTTATGAGACGTACTGCTTTTAATTTTCTTAAGTTCATAAATATTTTTATGTATGCATGGCTTTTTTTGTCTGATTCTTTTGTAATGATTTTCTGTATGTGGTTCACATTTTAATGTTTTGTAGTATTGCACAGTACAACCAGAAAAAACAACAAGAAATATTTAAACAAGAAAAACAAGAATGACAAAAGTAAATAACGTCTGAAACTTTAGGTACTGGAGGTTAACTTTTGCAACATGCAAAGCAGAAACAGCTAGTCCCTCTTGGTTTGAGCAGGTCTGTTAATATGTAACAGTTCATAAACAATGACAGGAAATGACTCAAGCTCAGTGGTGTAGCCTGTTTCAGTCACTGGCATACCACCACTCCTGCACATTTGCAGGATTTTCCATTTTCTTACCTCATTTGCACATGTTTGACACTGACGTGTTCATTTGAACAACGTCACATCTCAACCTCTGCATACACCAAATACTGAGATGGTAGCTTTGGCGGTATGGGAGTTTTTGCGTGTGACGGACATACATCCGCACATACATATATACATACATACATACATACATACATACATACATACATACATACAGACAGACAGACAGACAGACAGACAGACAGACAGACAGACAGACGCCACCGACTCACCATATAACCTTTTTTTGGTATTTATATACATACCAAATATGACCTAAAAATGAAATAGAACGCATTATCAGAGAAACAGATCATAAAAGCGAAAAAAGACATCTTGAACAACAAAAAGAAAGAAAGAACGCAACCAATAATACAGTAGTCTTTATAACAACATATAGCCGTACATCGAAACGTCAAAAATCAAGCAAGCTCTGACAGAAAACTGAAGTGAACTTGAAGAAGACGAAACACTATAAAAACTGTTCCAAAATCAACCAATAATCGCATATAGAAGGAACAGATCCATAGGCGATACACTTATAAGCGCCAGACTTCACTAAAGCGACAACAGCTCGAACTTAGGTTCACACGAACCTACACAAACACAACAAGACCAAACAGTAGACATTCTAGCTTCCCTCCTTGAACAAGAAACGTAAGTGGAACAACATACTACCAAATAAAAACAATCAACCATTCAACACATCTCACCAATCAAGAATGAATTTTAAGCGACTGATGAAGAAAGCTGAGTTTTCGAAACGTAGCGCCAAAGGATCGCAGTGTCACACTAGTCTCGCCATGACTAAGCAACATTTTACATAAAACAGCCAAACATGAAATACACTTATATCGTACACAATTTCATACACAAAACGCAAACAACCCAAATATGAACGATGTGTGGAGTTGCTTTCTCTTTACTACCTAACCTCGGAAATTGTGAAAATCCACATGAGTAACATGTTCAGGACGAAGAATGTGACAGTGGTTAATTTTAAAACATGTATAAGTATGCATATTATGGGACTTATGATCACTTGCCTATAATCTAGATATGGTATGTGGATTCCTAAGCCACTAAAACATGGTGGTAGACACAGACATCACTAGTCTAGGTTTAATATTTAAGTAGTTATGGCCATTTTAAGTATATGGCGGCCATCTTGAACGCCATCTTGAAAATGACACGTTTCCGGTGGTCAGATTTTGGTAAACTTTACTATGTTATTAAGCACATTTGACTCAATAAAAAACCGTTGAGAAACCTTTTGTAGCAATTTTTAGGGTAAGGTCTTTTTTCATAAATGCAGCCGACTATTTCACCTAATTTTGCATACGACTGTTATCGCTTGGGTATTTTCGGAATTCCTCCCTTAAATTCTTCCCAAAATATAATAATTGTAATGGCAGTATATAAGGGAAATAAAATCTGTAACTCTTTCATCAATATTTAACTGTGCAGCAAGGAAATATGGTGAAATTTTCAACTTGACGCGGAAGGTGAATTTGACTCTTTGTACGCGAACTCGACGTATGTGTGGCGAAAAGTTGCCAGGTACGCTATTATTGTACAAAATGGAGTGCCTTTGGGCCATAGTAAAAATTAAAGATTCAGTTCGTGTCAAAAATAGAGCTTGCATTTTTTTTTTTTCATATTCTAGCAATGTTACTATAGGCAGTTTTTTCATTAATTGACGGAATAACTGAGCTACAATGGTCCTTCATACAACTGATAGCAATAAAAACTTTGTATTTAAAATCAAAAAGCACACTTACAGAACTTAATCGTACATTAGGGGAAGGCACCATTAACTTTGATGGTACCTGAAACCCGAGTTGCTGCCTGCCAACTCGGGTGACAAACAGAAGACTTTTAATCCCCAAAGGTGTTAAAGTTCCATTGTTGCGATTATCTTATCGAGCTGGTGCTATGATAGGAACGTCAGGGCTGTAACGACTCACTCCATACCAAGGGCACACACATATGCTTGCACATGGATCTATGTTGACAGGGAAAAGGGAACTGCCCTCTTTTCAATGCAAGTAATCTAGTTTCTTCTTTAATTTAGGCTCTAAACTAAGTTTTAGAAATATGGTGAAACAAAATATCGTTCTTCGTTCATTTTCATTCAAGTTTCCTATATTCGGACGCTTCACTTCAGTAACGCGCATTGATCATATATGCAAATGTCACCAGAACAGCATGGAACGTTTTTTCTTGCACTTGCAAACAATGTAACGAGTGAGTAAGGACTCCAAGAGCTGCGCGTATCCTGTGACATTACATCTCCTATACAGCGAATTTAAGTCAATGAATTGCTAGCCGGATCCGTCTATAAACAGTATGGCCACTCTTACATATTATAAGAAAGGAGAAATAGTAGAGGCAGTTGACGAGGCCGGTCGGTGGACGGCCCAATTTTCAGTGATTTAATTCACGGTATTAATTTCACAATAAAACGAATTCGCGAGCTTACTATTGATTTTTGGTGATGTTGAATATAATTGAAAAAGAGAGCTAAATTCCAGTGTTCATGTTTGATAAAATCCCAAATTGACGACACCCAACGCCAACCTGTACGACACCGTATGTGTACAACGCACCTGCAGTCGACTAGTCGATTGTGACACAGTAAGCTAACACATGATAAAATATCGGTCGACCTGAAATTTGACACTGTCATCGCCGTAGCGTTTCAAAAGTACGAAAAATGAGACCAAGTAATTGTTTGTTTATTTAGATTTGATCTAAAACCTCCGGCAACCAACAGACAAAGTCCTACTTTTACGCAGAAAATCAAAGTTTTCAAGCGTAGACTCCGGCGTGAACTTTCCCTTCCGCTTAACCACGGTCCCTCAACAAAACGCGATGTCGATCTATGATCGACTATGGATGGATTGACGTGGCGTTTCAAAAGTATGAAAAATGAGAATCAGTAACTTTTGGTCGCTTATACATTTGATCAAAAACCTACCCATCAGACAATGCCCTACTCTTACGCAGAAAACAAAAGCTCTGAAGCGTCGACTTTCTCTTTCCCGTTTGAGAGAAACAAACGTCGGCTTTATTAGGAAATGGTCGGCTATTGGTGGGCGTAACGTCAGTCCAATGGTAAGCTGCACCCGATGTGAACGTCGGAATAATGCGGGCTGTAGTCGGGAAAGCAAGGATGACCTCGAGAGCGATTCCCAGTACAGCCACGTTCGCAGATCGCGGAACTACAGGCTGATACTAGATAGCAACAAGTTCACCGCGTAAATTGCTAGACTACATATAGCCACATAGGCACTATTGAAATGTTATCTCCGGCTTGCAAGACAAACAAAAATATCAAAATATTATTATCAGAACCAGAATTTCGGGGCTAGAGAGCGAAACATTGCTGAAAAGTAGCCGGCCAAAATACGGAAGTAGCTGGTCAATTTGGCTGGCATCCGGCTAAAAATGAACACGCAGATTCAAACAGAGAGGCTTTTTGACCAGAAAAATAAGTGAGTGTTCATTGGTAATTCAAAGACTGGATCCGTTGACACAAAAAATTGCTCGTTACTTTCATTGCATTGCACCTTTCCGCAATGCGAGCCTGAACTGAAATTGAAAGAGTACGTTTTAGTAAAAGTCCTGTTTTGTTGTACTGATTTTTGCTACCATACTTTCTTTTATAGGGTTATAAACATTCATACAAAAATAGCTTTTCGTATTCAAAATCAGCGTACGTTAATTAACTGCTGGTACTGTTTAAACAACATTTTATTTGAAAGGGATTCTATAGTACCATCGTTTTTGTAAACTCTTCATGCAATTTTATGAACTAAATGATGACCTCAAAGTAACAGCAAGTGCTGGACGGCACTTTTAACGCTGGTCGGAAATCCTGAGTGCCGGACAAGAGCCGTCATCAAGTCAGGCGCCGACTGGCGTGGGCCATGCTAAAAGTAGTTCCGGCAGTGCTAATGTTTTGTTTACACTAAAGGATAATCTGTTCGCATATGTTGTCATAGAGATTAATCCTCTGATAACCAACTCGGGTTACTCGGGTACGTCTAAGTTAATGGAGCGTTCCCCTCATGATCCATATTGGCTGATACATAAAATAATCTAACCTGCCACTGACTTCATCATTGTCTTGTTCATGATTGTTCAACACAAATCCCAGATGTTTTAATTCTTGGTTTTCAAGTTATTAACTACCAATACAAGTGTCAAGCAATAATTGTTCTTCTCCAGCTTGCGGTGTGTATGTTTAACAACTTCTCAGATGCTGCAGATGTTGCTGATCATATGACGACTTTCAAGCAAGACATACATCATTTGGCAATAAAACTGCAGGGCTTTTAGGAAAGTTTGCTTGCAAGGTCGTATAAGGAGTTCTAAGGTAGATATGGAGTCATAATTTCCAAAAACAACATATCTGTTACACAAATAATAGGTGACAGCATTCCAAAATTTTACTCATACAGTGATTAAGTAGTTTCACTGAACTCTATTGATTTGACACTTTTGGCCATTCTTGACGGCAGTTGCATGCTAGCGTGGTCCGCTTACCAATTTCGGACACATGCACCTCGCACCTCGACGTTTTACTTATATTCGTTGTTCACGATAGTTCTTCATGAAATTGTTAATATTTGTATTTTTGTGACCTGGTAATTTTATTACCTTGTGTAATGTTGATCATTTGGCTTCTTTTGACGTCATATTGCAACATAAGCTAATCTAACTTTATTCAGGTATTATATATATATATATATATATATATATATATATATATATATATACACTTCTTTTGTGTTTTATTCTCTTGAACAATTTCTCATGATAGTAAGTTAGTATATAGTTTCTGCGTCCCTTTTATTGTCAGAATGTTCACTATTGGGTAGTACCTGTGGTTCCTTCGTTAAAAATAATAGCAATAATCCCTTTATTTTCTGATGGTGAACATTAATGGTCTCATAAATTAGCGTGCCCAACTGCATGAATGTGCTTGTTCAAAAGCGTTAAACTGGTGCGCCGCTCACAAACCCCCATCTTCTTTCGGTTCTATATTCCGGCTGAATATTTGAAGTCTGTAGCTTGTGCATAAAGCTGGAAAGTTTTAACTCATGACTAATTACTTTCTCTTTCATTTTGACTGCGATGCCACTTAGACTTACTGCTGTATAATCAATCTGGGCGTCATTGCATCAACATTTTCTTAAACTGTGATATGCAGAGCGCTTAGCAAAATACATGAGAAAGTTCTTACCAGTCACTTATGACAATTTTCTCCGGTTTCCAAGATTTAAACTATCACGATAACCTTTCCACTGAATCAAGTAACATCATTTTTCCCTTTAACCTTCTTTGTTTTCAGTATTTTTTTCGACCTTTTCAAGGTATAAGGTTCTGTAAGTCATCCTTTGCAATTACTTTACATAAAAGGCAGCCAAAATTTCATCTTCATATTGCAAGTCCCTAACTTGTTACCTGGCGGTATTGAGTAATTATTGATGAAATAACTTTTAGCTCTTCTGTAACTTTGGAAGGTCCCATTTGTTAACACGCCCTTGTACTTTGTTATTCGAACCTTCTTACAAATGATGAACTTTTACTTTCTAGTCTGACAAGCCGCTGCGAGCCCGTTAAGTGCTTCAAATGCTTCTTGTCATTTCCGGGCGTCACATATTTCGGCCTCATGTGAATACTTCAGTGGTTGGTAGTATTGTTACAGTAGTTTACAGGTAACTCATGTTATATATCAGTCCACCCCAAATATGTTAATAGGCTAAATGTTTCCACGGCATAGCTTTCATTGTGTGGTTGAAACATTCATCAACACTGGCCATCTTATCACTGTACGTATGATACCACTGAATATTAATGTCCTGTAGCCTTCCGTGCATCATTTTGGTTCAAGCAGTGACACCCAGACACATTTGAGAGTTGAGCGAAATAGAATCGAGTAAAAGTACAGTATCAACTACTTTTCATTTGAACAGCCATCCAAAGGGCAACTTCACTGAGAATAGGAGTATGTGTCAACAGTTAAAAATGGTCAAGATAGAATAGAATTTATTTGTCAACCACAACAATGGTTGTTAAACATGTACACAGTATATTGTCAAGCAGAATATAGGTATTCAAGAGACTGTTATATAGCTATCGAAACTGCAGTTTGAACATAACAAAAATGAAGATTGAAAATTGCTAAAACTTACAGCTAATTAGCCTTTACTAATTTGCACTGAATTATAGTAACAAATTTTTTCAACAAGCAATACTTACATCAAAATCATGACCATTTGTCCAACTGCAGTTTTTCCACAAAAGACACGCTTGAGAACCCAAGTTTGATGCCTGTTTTACAATCAGGAAAATGGTATATCATGTTAATCATATTCTACTTCTATACATCAGACTAAGATTCAGTATCATAAAATAGGTGCATGCAAGTGGCCTCCCTTATGTGATTGATTATTATACACCTGCTTCTGTAACCTATTGAATTTCGTTATACAGTAATAAAATATGTAATAAAAGCTGAAATTTGAACAAAACCCAAAATGTTGGAGTAATATGAGGAAATATGAGGAACATTCACGCCTGACATGATTATTATCGCTGCACACAACGGTATTTGATCACCTTTTATATTCACTTTCTGCGTTCCACCATATCTGAGGGCAGAGTCTTCATTCTGTTTCCACATTGTACTCAGAGAATCCATTGTTCATTTGTGGAGCTCAAGGCATTTTCTGTATCAAGTATATCATGCCCTGGACCCTCTGTTGAAAAAGAAACAAATAAGTATTTATTAAGGGTAAATGGAAGTCAATGGTCAACATTTGTACATGAAGTTATCTGCTGAAAATGAATCACTTTAGTATGTACCTGTCTTGAATGACAAGATGGCTCACAGGATGTGTGTAAGCAATGATGTTGAAGGACCAAAGTTAAAATCAAGCTGTGGAAACATAAATTTGCCTTGAATAACAGAATCAACCATTACGTCATTTTCACAAATGATTTTTGAGATATCCCTGAATGTATTGAATCATCTAAGTTGCCAGTCTGAGGTTATTATCAACAGAAACAAGAAATATCATCCATGAAACAGTCTATGTTTGTTATTGAAAGTAGCGCCACAACGCCGACGGCCCTGTAGAGTTCCAAATAAGCGCATCCCACTGGACGAGGCGTGTTGATGTGAAATGCTACATTTGCAGAATTCGTTCGTACCGATTTATCACTACTGAAGACAAACACTATATTACACTAACCTTGTCGTTTATAGAGTTTGGAATTTGTTCAAACACGTCGATCGCGTTCCATAAACATTGAGCGTAGTGCATTCGTGTTTCAGGGAGCCGCCTGTACCGGAAGTTGGAATGGCGGCTCCCAGAAATGTTTTCGGAACATGATCGACGTGTTTGAACAAATTCAGGCCCGGTTTAAGTGAATGACTTTGCACATATTACATGGAATAGAACATGGAATAAAGCTTACTTGCCTTCGTTTCCAAAGACGTCCGTTCTTTCTTTCTACCTCCATGCATAGTCCCATAAAATGAACGCAAATAGTTTCGCTGTACCATGGAGGTAGCAGAGATTCTCCATGGCTGCACATTACATGTTCTTCCGAAGTCATATTTGATCGGTGATGGAAGCCATTACTGTCGACTGTTATATGGGAAATTTTGGAGGTAAACTGACGGGACTTCCGCAGTTCGGAATGGAGTTCGGAAAGGTTGGACGATCGTAGAGTACCATCTCGGCTAGGCTGCATCTCGGCTGTGGCTTGGCGCACAATCTTTACTCACAGAGGAATTCATACGCCACTCCCTTTGAAGTGAAAGGGTGCGGATTCCACTAGCCAGCGGTAACTTTAAGAGTACGATCAATCAGCATGTACTATACTTCTTACATATGTCACGGAGATATATCTATAACGAAGTTAACATTGGCTAGGCGAATCATTGTGTAAAATTGGACTATGTTAAAGCGTACAGTTACAAAGAATGAACCGTCGGTCAAAGGTCATGGAACGACCGTTGACTTTTATTGACACACGCTCCCAATATCATCAGCTGTGATGTGGCTTGCATGTTTTTGGCACACGTCAGGGGCATGGAACATCCGTTTCAAACATGTCCTTATTAATAAAATACATCGGCATTGTCCGGTATCCCAAGATCAAGGCTGTGGCTTGGAAAAAAAATCAGGATATGCCAACAATAGTGTTGATCGCGATTTCAGGTGTGTTACTATAAGCTTAGCTGTGCGCAAGAGACATCGCTGCTTGAAATTCGACTAGCTCTGCATGGCAGGGCTGTGTGTTACCGGCGTTATACGGCCTCCCACCACGTATAACGTCAGTAACACACAGCCTGCCATGCAGAGCTAAAATTCGACTAAAGTTTGTTGTTGCAATGTTAATAGTCTGAGTCATATATTATTGTGGTTTTTACTTTTGTTGTTCTCTCGGAAAATGCAGACAATCCGACATTTATTTTTGCATGTTAATGAAGAAAAATGACGTCATTTGCGATCAACGCTATTTCAGTATTGTCAATTAATTCCTTCAAATTATTTTTTTGATATTCATGTAGGCCTACCCACATAGGCCTAGGCCTACTTGAAGCAAGTTCATATCTTCTGTTCAATTGAAAACTTCCTAAAAATTGTATCGTACGACAAAATTATAAAGCTAATCAATCTGTCGCACTGAATGCAGGCATTGATGCGCACCGTCCTCGCTGTTATCAATGTAGTAACGTGATTCTGGTTTAGATATTAACCAGTGACTGTCATGACAATGGCTTGAAAACAGGCCGATTAATTTCAAGTGTTTGAATGGTTTAAACTTAAACCATGCTCACAAAATTGCCACTTGTGGTTGGCTTTAAGATGAGCCAATGAATTTGTCGGTATATAAACAAACCAACGATGCCATTGGCTCAAATTTAAACCAATAAAATTATATTTTGACAGGCTTAAAAAGAAGCCATTCGGCTTAAATTTATGCCATGACGGCCTTGATAATAAGCCATCTCCTATTGGTATGAATACATGCCATTCATACTCTTTGTGGTGGCGTGACGTTAAACCAAAAACTCTAAGTGGTTTTCGGGCAAACCGAAATATTCCAAACATGTACACGCTGGTTCATGCGCAAGCCACATACAAACCAAGTGGTTATATTTCAAGCCAGAAGAATTTGCAGTGCAGGTATGCAGTGAAAGTGACACTGCAGTACAAGGGCTGCACTGCCCGTAGGGAGTAGTTGTATTAACTTTCGTAACTTTGGCAATATTTTTTTCAGCTTACATTATTGCTACTGTGTTCTTGTTCTACTCCCTACAGCATGTTGCACTGTCCGGTATTGAACTTGCTATCACAGCCTGTGTATGTGTATCATGCCTTTGTATCACTGACAACTGACTGTCAGTCTGGACTCTAATTAAATTATCACCTGATACATATTTACATATGCAGTAGCATGCTGTAGGGATACGGCAAGAAATTGTAGTTGATATTGAACTGTAAACATCATCAAAGTTACAGCTTCTGCCCTTTTACTGGGCTCAAGTTTTGTTTATTACAACAAATCACACGTTTAGATTATTTCGAAATAAAAGTAATGAAATATGGCAAAATGTTTCTAGATTATAAAATTATGACTGACATTACAATAATTGGATGACAAAAAAATGGTATTCATTTTTATTGAATTACAACATAAAAGGGAACCAAAAAAATTCAAGTCCCGCCTACAGGTTGAGCAAAATTTTCAAGTGCCCCCTTTATTACCCCAAACATTTTCGAATCCCCCCAGAATTCCTCAAGCCCCCCCCCCCCTTACCATTTTTGTGAACGCAGCCTAATAGCTTAACATCTCGCATCGGTTAATACCGTGACAGAAATTGTTTTAAATGAATACTAGTAGTTACCTCTGTGGCTTTATTTTTCGGCGACGCGTACGTTAGTCCATACAGGTCAGGGCTCGAAATAAGCGGTAGTACCGCATCCACAGACTACCAACTTTTCTCTCGGGCTACAAAAATACATCAAATGTTAGCCCACATTGACTACCAAAGCCTGAGATCTGAAATTAAGTCAGTACCTTGCATGCCATGCCACTTTTGGATGCAGTCAAACCATGGATGTATTTTTGTACATCCATGGTCAAACCCTCCTAGACATAGAAAGGCCAGACTATGACTTTGTTATACAAATTACTAAGACGACCGGTTGTGGGATGGAACTTCGTAACAAAGTTTCGATATAAGAACTGAAGTACTTGAATGATAGGCACAGGAAATGATGGCCAACCAAAACGCATTTTTGTTGTATTTTGATCACAATGTATCAATAACAATTACACGGAAATTATGCCTCCTCCCTACAGAAAGGCCCATGCTCTACTTTTAGCCCTGCTACAGTATGTCTCAGTGCTGATGTCGTTGTCATGACGATTATCAAAATTTGCATACAACGCTGAGAGTAAAACGGGTTGTTAATAGGCCACCAAACATTTCAGTATCACTTTCGTCCACTTTACCTGTTTCCTTGGGTATTAAAGGTGTGCAATATTTACATCAAATGACTAGAAAATTCACTTTATGGACAGAATCTAGAAAAACAGCCTTTTCTTGTCTGGGTAATGAAAAAAAAATATCCCTGAAATAAAAATATGCATGGGCTACCAGCCATTGTCACTGGGCTACCAACTTCAGAAAATGATAGCCAAAGTGGACTACCAGGGGAAAAAGTTAATTTCGAGCCCTGCAGGTAAAAGAGATGTCTTCTACCTCCATGGTTAGTCCCTCGCTTAGACCATGGAGCCAGGAGCAGAGCTAGTACCTTTATGCTATACGGCAAGCATTGTGTAATGCCTTGGTCATTACATGCTCACTGTGTTTCGAATGTTGTTAGTTTTCCTTAGTTTTCCCTCTTTGATGAGCATTAGTGTTGCTTTTGAAGGATAATTGGTGAAATCAACAAATTTGTCATGTTTATTCGGAATCGTAAGTCTTAAAAAGAGTAATCTTAATCGTAGACCCTCGAAAGGGTCTATGTCTTAATTCACTGCCCACACATAGGGGTTTCAACCCGATGTAATAGCCTGTCCCCAGATTTCCAATAGATATGAATGTGTGCGGTAACAAGAAAAGTAAACTCATGAATTTTGATAGACGTGGTGGGTATGGCCTATTTGGGGCAAATCGGCCAGACCCACCAGGTCTAAATCTGTGTGGAAAAAGCTGTCATGTACGGAAATAAAATCAAGTAGCCTTCGTAATGGGGCAGAAGCTGCAACTGTTGGCAGTTTTTTTGTAATATTTCTGTTGAATGTATCAAATGTAGTTTCTTGTCTCTCTAGAGCATGCTGCAACACAAAATATTTAGTTTTGCAACAAAGCCTGCATATTTTATACTGGTGATAATTGAATTAAAGTCCAGATTAATTTGTCAATGATGAAAATGCTCGGTACACATACACATGCTGTGTGCAAGATATATACTGGACAGTTCAACATGGTTTATGGAGAAGAACAACATCGCAGACCTATAAACTGAACAAAATATTGTCACAACTATCAAACTTAATACAACTACTGCCCTGCTCCTGCCTACTTGCAGCGTCACTGTCATTGCATACCGATAGAGACTGTGATAGCTCTGACTCTGATGTAGTTGAAGAAGAGTTTCGGTCAAATTACGCTCCTTAAAGTGATATTTGTATACAAGATCAGGCCAGAGACCAACACATGGAAGACCGGGAGACTTGACACTGTCACTGAGTATATTCCCGATTTTTAAATGCTGGCATATTAAAATTATCAAGTTTTAAAGAAAAAAAGATGTCACCATGCTTAATTTTCTACAAATCAAACAATGAAAAGTCAAAGTTTTTTCCCGAAAATCCCTTAGAATCAATATGCGAAACCATTTATTTCAAGTTCATGGAGTGAATACAATTTTTTCGTTCTCATCCTTCAATAACACAAAAGTAAAACTGTTCACAGTAAACACTTCAATTCAAAAGAAACAAGCGTGACTAAATGGAATTATTTTTTACCAAATTTGTCATTATTACACCAGAGTTCAGAGATAAAAATGTTTAATTGGTGGAATATTTTCACCTTCCATTATTGTCGACTTGTTGAGCAATACGATTGGAACTAATTTTGGATAATTGGATCTTCAATTTTTCAAATTTCTCAAAAGTGTAAGGTCTCGATAGCTGACATGTTGCAATTGCAGATAAAATCGACTTCACCATCCAATTGTCCCAAATTAGTTCCAATCGTGTTTAAAGGTATTTTTGGTATGTAGTGGCATCTAAGTCGTAGTATATTATTGTACTTCAGGGACAAAATATTGTCCTGTAGGTCACCGTGCGGAGTATTTTACTATTTGGCACTTCATGAATTCAGAATTTGCATATTGTTACATGATCGTCATTTAGGGTGCTCTTCAGCAGGTGCCGTGCGGATCTATACAGAGTAGAATTACCTCAAGCCTGACTATCGATTCTTCAATGACTATTACATTTTCAGTCATTGGAGGTACTTGTGCGGGGCATTTTTTGGCAGTGGGACTGGCAATATTTATTTTTCCGAAATATCAGCATTTTCCTGACTTAGAGGAAAGAGATGCAGGACACAATTTTTCGACTTGTTAGTTTGAACTTGATAGAAAAACGACGTTCCTAAAAACGTCCACATCACAGACACTTTAAATGCGTAACTTTCCAAAGTTGCACATTCCGATAACAATGCCGGAATTATAATACTTTTTATATCAAATACGAACGACTTATCTACCCATAAGTATGATGAGAAGCAGCTTAAAAATTATACAGTAGGCAAGAAAATAAATACTGTACAGCGGTTCAGTAGCGTCTAAAAGTTACGTTCATAATTGGCTGTTTTTTGATTACGTACTGAATTACATCCTCCGCCTATGCGCAGGCATAAATCGGCAAGGGACAAAAACGGCGCTACACCATGGGAAGTACACGCTTCTGTTTACGTTTCGAGTATGGCGAACCTTAAATGATTAATGATTTCCGTTATGGTCGTGTGAAGATAAGAATGGACAGTGAAATTGATCCAAATGTTATCACACTTGTGTAATTGGTTTGTAAAGTTGTTCCAAAACTTGCTGCAGTATCAGTACTTGTAATTAACTTGCGGCAAAGAACAGACGAATGATAGTGTTGTTTCACAGCAGGCTTCAGCTGTAATTGCTGAAGAAAAGCAATAAAACCTCTCGGCTGGTGTAGGAACTGATTAGTGTCTATGTTGTGGGATAAATGTTTCCTACAAGTGTACACACACTTGTATTTCAGTAGTGGCCATGGCCGAGTATATGTTCAAAGTCGAGTTCTCGTACTATTCCCAAACACGGATAGTGCCCGTCTTCATTTCTGAGGATGACTTTCACAGCATGTCTTACGCTGATATCTGTCGAAATGACTTTCCATCCACGTACATTTCGAGAACTTTCTCACGTACTGCTTCTGGCGTATGTACACCTCTTTTCCCGCGGATCATGATTTTTTTTGCACAAAGAACTTCATACAGTGCGAAGACTTAAATGACAACTAGACACTGACTTGGCTGTGACACTCATGGCGGCGGTAAGGAATGTAATATGATTCTGCGTATGTGAAGTGCACCGCAAAGTGTACTCCCATGGTGTGTGTTTATTAGGGGTCCATAAAAGCTCTCAGATTTTCACCGCAATTATACCAAGTCAGTGCAACTTCTAAGGCAAGTTTTGAAACAACTTTACAAACCAATTACACAAGTGTGATAACATTTAGATCAATTTCACTGTCCATTCTTATCTTCACACAACAATAAGTTAAATCTATTTCATGCCAATCAGTAATATTCATTTTTCAAAGTTTGGACTATTTTAGTCACATAAGTACAGTTGGACACCAAAAGTTAAGTTGCACAAAACTCATCAAGGTAAGTCACATTTGCAGTGAGGCTCAATGTTTATCTCAGTGACCATTTTTCTAAAAAACTATCACAATAGAGACAAGAGGGTCGTCACCATGTAAATTAAATGTGCATTATACTAGTCAAACATTTAACATTACAAAGTCATACAGAAGAAAGAAATACATGTTACGTAACTTTCTTTTACCATGCCAGAAACAAATTATGTGCTATCATTTGGTTTGCATATATCTCAGTCTTCCTTTCGAGTTGTCTAGACATGCAATTAATAACTTATTTGAAATATAATCCTTTGAGTGCCTAAGTCAGTATTTGTTGCCTTTATAAAATATAACGCAAATCAGCTTTTCTCAATTTTTTTTCAAAAATCTTTGATAAAAAATTGCAGCCAGAAAAAAGTTCTATCCATTTGTATATGCAGAATGCTATACAATTGTTCAATGCCTTTTACTGTTGTCTTCCTTCCACTCCCAAAAAATGAGAAATCAGACCTTGGAGCGACACATGACTGACAAAAACATTGAATTTGAAATCTCTGTTGTCTTTTAGTCAGTCTACCCCTCTTCTGTCTATCTTAAACCGTAAGATGTATTAAAGATGAATACATGTACTCTCAAGGTGGTTTCCCATGTTGAATCTGTGACAGTAGATCAGTCTGAGCATGCGTAAGGCTTACGTCATTGCCGTAGATTTTATGCAAATTTCAGTACAAGTCCCATGACAAAATATGACAGATTTTGTCGTTCACTCCCGAAGTTCCAAAATTAAGGTAAATTGTAACAAAGATTGTTTTCTTTAAGGGTTGACTTTTTGCAAACATGGACATGATGATCTGCCCAAAATTTATAAACAGGGGTAGAATTATGAACTCAGGGTGCATTCAAGAGGTTCACGCAGGTCAGCCCAGCCCTCTTTTCAGGTAAATAGCAGCTTGTCTCTTTTTAACTTAACTCCATTAGCATTAAAATGAGTCCAATTGTTCATCGAAACGAAAGGCACCGAACAAACTAGAAAGTACGTCGGACCAAACAGAGTTCAGTGTACAGAAGACTTGGTTCGGTGGGTAGCATGACTGTCATTTCCACACGTATGTTCGGGTTGAAGTATCTAGAGTTACTTTGAGGGGAAGGAGCCGTTGCTTTCTGTCGAATGCAAAAACGAATTAAAGAGAAATCAAATAATGTCAACACGTGCCTGGTGTGGACTACTTATTGACCTCTGTATAAAGTACCAAGGTTGTTGTTTCAACCTATTATTGCAAATTTGTTCAGTATAAATTTAAGTGGACACAAAAAATTACATCAACGTATGTGTTCAAACCTTCATGTGCTTAACTTTAAACATATGTACTTCCCTATCCAAGGTGTCAATTCACATCCTCTCAATATGGCTGCAACGGAATTTATGAAAAGGCTGCAAAAATTAGGAGTGAGTTATTCACACGAATATTAATTCTAACACCATTCAAGATATATCTGTCTTAGTAAGGTAACATATAGCGAAGACGTATATTGAAATCCGAAGATGAGATTCTAAATCATTTCCGATTGCCAACATGAACTAAAAACGTACATAAAATTATGTTAAATCGTCGCATTGTACAAATATGCTAGCGTTCTTCCATTACATCTCAATTAGCCGTATCGTTTCATGGATTTTCAGCATTTCATGTTGTACTCAGAATATCAATTCGTGTAGCCCAGTATACGACTTCTCAACACCACATCCATTATCAGACATTACACGCAGGCTGTATTGACAAGTTTTACACTGGGATATACAGTAGATCTAGATTTTAGGCCAGAGAAAAAAAAATCTTGTTCATCGGATTTTTTGGACCAAGTCCCAGGAGCGGCTGTAACCTCCACAAATGTAATAATCTCCACAAATGTAATATCAACCACAATTGTAATAAAATCAACCACAAATGTAATAAAATAGTCAACCATTAATGTAACAACCCGCAACCACAAATGTAATAAACAAATTAACCATAAATGTAATAAAACTCAACCATAAATGTAATAAACTTGAACTTGCATATGTGATTATTTGTTTATCAATGCCCTGAGTAAATAATAACTTTAATAAGACTAGTACAATGTTATTGCATACTTTCCTGAAACTAGGTTTCCTTTCCGAAACACAGAATATACTTTAAGAACGCTATCAGAAACCGTTAGATGATGGAAGTGGAACAGCAGTTTTAGACACTGATAATTACATAATAAGGAAGCGTCAAAATAACTCGGGACGTCAACCAGTGATACCACACAAAGT
>LD348147.1:17704-30558 GCA_001465055.1 Ptychodera flava
TATGCACAGATTAATCTAATTTTGTACTAACAAAAAAATCATTCATAGTTTCATCATAGACCGCAATGCATAGTGAATCGACATTTCAGTGAATTTCCAAAATCAATTTCTTGCACAACCATTGATTTGTAACCACTCTAGTCTAATCAAGAAAATTAATATCAATAATCAAGAGTATACAAATGTAAAGATTTACCTATTTTTGTATTGGAAAAAACTATTGATAATTTCATCATAGACACCATGAATAGTGGTGTACGCGAAATTCCCCCAGGCAAAACTCTCCCTGTAATTACTGAAAGCTCCCTAAGTTATTCAAATTAAGTTACTTTTTTCAATATTACAACAGATATAGCATAACAATGCCACTGTCAGACTGTCACTCCAATATGTTTTTCTATTTTATTTTAATTATTTTGAAAATAAAGACCAGTCATATGATATTATTTGCAGTTAGGTCAACTGTATGAAACATAAATTTTCAGACCAAGACACACAAAAATAAACATCAACTAGAAAGCATTTGCAAGCAAAAGCGAAGTTCCAGAGACCAGAGCAGCGGAAGAAACAAGAGAATGTGTGACAAAGATAGGTGCAGAATGAAAGAGTGCTTTTAATATTCAAGCACGTACCTATAGGGCTGCTGGCAGTAAACACAATGATATACAACTAAAAGCAAGGCAGTCCACAGATTACAAATGCCTACATGTACGGTAAAAACGAAACAGATACATACGGGGGCGACAACGCACGGAAATGTATATCAGACGACATTCTCGCGAGCCAGAGCAATAATTTTCGCTCCGCTGATCTACGCAAAAGTCAATCGCTTGACGGGTAGCGCTGAGTTGTTGCCGTATCCGCGTAAAGAGGTGCGTGGTTTACGACGATGATCAGACGAGAGGAAACATCGGACCTAGGCCGTTGAAATTGAAAACCGAGGCCACATGCATTTTCATTTGATTAAAAGCACAGACTAAAACAATTTTCATTGCAATGTCGCTGTTTTCACGAGATACTGACCGTTTTATCTTGGAAAGTTGAGCTGCTTTAACGTGCAGCCAACGCATGCCGGCGCCGGTGTGGTGACGGCTGTGTGTTACCGGCCTGTGTGTTAACGGCCTCGCAGACTGATATAGGAAAAACCGGGGAAAAACCGCTGGTGGCTCCTCAGAAATACGGCGGGCAGTTTCTCCGCCAAAACAGCCGATTTTGAATCCAAATCTTGCATTGACCTTCGTTTTCGAGCACACCCACCTCGCCTAGGTACACGATGTACCCAGCCGCGCTTGTAAATTTAGGGAAAGCTATAATTTTCTCTCTCTATGCGACCGAAGCCATCTTATGTGCCGCCATTGTTACATTCGGGCGAAACAGTATAGCGCCACGTACGGCGAGTATTTAGAGAAAAATAAATCAAAAAGCAACAAAAAACAAAGCGGAAAAAAGCTAGAATTATTAATAGCTGAACGCAATATGATAGTCGAGCAATGCAGAATAAAAAATAAATAAATAAACACACAAGAAATGCCCGTAAAACCCGTCTGAGTTGAGCGATGACGTCATAAGCGTGTCGCAATGCATTCTGGGTAATTAAGGTAAAATTTGTGTATAGCATGTTCTATGATAGTAATACCGGAAATAGAGAAAGAAAGAAAGAAAGAAAGCAAGAAAGAAAGAAAGAAAGAAAGAAAGAAAGAAGGAAAGTGAGCAAAAACTAACAGTTCCAGAGCTGGTCTCTGGAACTAATTAGTGCGGACGCAATACACTTTCTAATGTACTTCTAACAGCATTACACTACCGCTGAGGCAATGTCACTCTAATATTGTGTCTTCTTTAAACCTTATTCCAGCCACAAGACTCAAATCAGCTCCAATGGAATAAAACATGCATTCACACAGCCCTAAAGATATGCCTTGATAAGATAAATGTCAACTCTGAGCCCAAACTGGATAACTTCCACCCAGGCCAGCACCCCTTCCTATAAACATTTATGCAGACACATCAGGCCAATATCAGAGCATAACAATGCCACTGTCAGACTGTCACTCCAATATGTTCTTCTATTTTATTTTAATTATTTTCAAAATAAAGACCAGTCATATGATATTATTTGCAGTTAGGTCAACTGTATGAAACATAAATTTTCAGACCAAGACACACAAAAATAAACATCAATTAGTGCGGACGCAATACACTTTCTAATGTACTTCTAACAGCATTACACTACCGCTGAGGCAATGTCACTCTAATATTGTGTCTTCTCTAAACCTTATTCCAGCCACAAGACTCAAATCAGCTCCAATGGAATAAAACATGCATTCACACAGCCCTAAAGATATGCCTTGATAAGATAAATGTCAACTCTGAGCCCAAACTGGATAACTTCCACCCAGGCCAGCACCCCTTCCTATAAACATTTATGCAGACACATCAGGCCAATATCAGAGCATAACAATGCCACTGTCAGACTGTCACTCCAATATGTTCTTCTATTTTATTTTAATTATTTTCAAAATAAAGGCCAGTCACATGATATTATTTGCAGTTAGGTCAACTGTATGAAACATAAATTTTCAGACCAAGACACAAAAATAAACATTAATTAGAGAGAAAGAGTATATATATATATAGAAAGAGAGAGAGAGTATATATATATATATATATATATATATATATATATATATATATATATATAATATGGTGCAAATGATTCAGGAAATCGGTGGAATCCTTGACCAACTCTACGCAGTATATTGGTACGATATTCAATATTCAAATATATGTATATACATAGATATACAATATATATATATATATATATATATATATATATATATATATATATATATATATATATATATATACGGTGAAAACAACTTGACAGTGAAATTAAATAAAATAAAAAATAAAAAGTAAACTTCTTTGCAGTTATGTACATCGATTCCACGTGGCTAGCTATTTACAATTCCATCATTTTATCAATACTGTAATCAACACATTGAAAAATTGTGTTCATCTGAAACTTAGCAAATGTAAACCCTGACCCACTCACGTATATATTTGCCAGACATCGTCCTACCGCAAGGGCAGACTATTAAAACATGTCCCTCCTCGATCCGGTTGACCACGTAATACGTGAACACGCCCCGCGATGATTCATGCTATTATGTTCTTCAACACTTGGCAAAGAACAGCAGGCTTTCCTATCATGGTTTCAAGGTCATGGCAAGGCGTACCGGTTCGAAATGAAACAAAAATATCACTATTGTAGACCCAGTATCGGGCGGAAGGTTCGTTTGGCCCAGATATACAGACAAACTATTTACACCGTCGGTCATACTAGGATGTTGTTGACTTTAAGGTAGTGTCATATCTCTACCATTTCCATATGCTGGCATGAAGCCATTCTCATGTTTCCCTCATTTCCTATGCCCGCATCTTTGAACGTGTGAAAAATTCCTCACATTCTCCTTGTTTACCACCAATATAATAGAACAAAAAACCTATCGATACATATGCGGCAAAAAGATACCGGTATGAAGATTTGATAGCCGGGTATTACACGTTCACACACCCAGTAGCCTATGATCGCAATTCCAAATATTTCTCAACTTCCAGCTAATTTATTCAAAAACGTGTATAAAATGTCAAAAAACGTGGAAAAGGCACCACGCTGACGTGAACATCTGGGTATAACCCCGTAGTTTTAGTTCATAACTTAGTTTTCAGTTTTAGTCTAGTTAGGGGCATCCTGGTGTCTCTCCCTTTATAACAGTAAAGTTTCCAACCACCGTATATCTTCGACTCCGTGTGAGTACGTAAGTTTCCCCAGTATTTCCCAGCTTAAGTTCCCGTGTACGCGAGTGAAATTCCCCAACGACCAAGAAATCTACGTAGACGTTCCCCACGACTTCATTTTTTTTAATTTTGACAGTAGAATGCGTGTCGGAGACTGATGTTCGGACTCTCGAACATTTACAGCATGTTTTAGGTCTACCTTTTATGGGCCTGGACTTATTTTGAAGTTCATGGAGTAAACGAAGTTTTCACGTGCTTAGTATTGTGAAATCCAAACATTTAAAGTGCTCTCCATAGAGTTAACACAGGTATGGCGGCCATTTTGGATTTTAAGATTCGGGAAACTTTGGGTGATTTCTTTTTTCCGGTACCAAATTTTGGACGGTGATTCCCTATTTTTTTCCATGCTTCGAAAGAGATGGACTTAAAGTTCCTTTCCAGAAAGTTTGAGCAATCTTTTAATCTTTCGATTGGAGGCGAGAACTACCTCAAGTTGGTTAAAAGCACGCCTGTCATCATTATATGGATGAGTATCGTTACTAACTTGACATTGAGTATAGTATATAGATTGATGGGGAAACCTGTATCAGAAATCTTCATTCGTGTTGGGCTGTATCCCTCGCATAGACCTGTTACATGGGTAGTTTTGATCTTTAGAATCTGGGTATTTTGATTTTCAGTAGTTGTGCCTCGGGAACTCAACTTGCAATACTGGTATATGAATGAGTGTATCATTGGTTTGTATTGAAGTAAAGAGTGACATCAATCCTTGAAATGTAGACTTTCAATGTGTCCACGTGGTCATTGTGCAATTTTTCCTAAAAATAATATATACTGTTGATAATTGTCTATTTTCATATATATATCATGGTATGACTTCACATTGTTCTCTAATTGTTACATATTTGCATGACCCTACTGATCTATAGATCCATTTATACTCAATTCTACGACCAAGTCTACGTGCTCAGGTTACTTTCAGCTGAAACGCCTGTCTTTGAATGAAAGCAAGATAACTGAATGGACTCACAGGGTGGACAGACATAGCGTCAATGGCACTTGGCTCACATTTGGTTCAATGTGGTAGGCCAAAGTGAGTGTATATGCAATATTTAATAGCTTCTATGGACCTTAGCTTGTAATAATCATAACGTCAAGTTCAGTTGAACACACTTTGATGCATAGTCCATCAAATACCAAGGCGAAGCATCTAATGGTTGCCAACTGTTGCAATGGACATACGCATATACAAGAAGATGCAGTGATGCTATCTACCATGCATAGATAAAGATTTCCCCTTGTGATTTTGTATTACATGGAATTTACCATTTGGTAATTGATTAAGCAACTTAATGTTTAAGAAAACAACTCATACAAAAGAGTTGTGTCTACAATTATATCACAAACGTGCTTATCAGAAAACAAAACAAAACAAAAGCAAATCATGAATAGTAATTGAATGATTGTAATACTAGGTGTATCAAACTAGGAAAGCATAGGAAAGTTTCCAAGATTATCAAAATTATTTTCTATTCTTTAAAGACAGCATTTCCTTTTACTTCAACAAAAACTACTAAAATGCTCATGCACGATAATACCAGTATAGCACAACGTGTAAGTTGAGTGACCAGATACAACTGCCGCAGATCACGATACCTTCTTATTATACATCAGTACATTGCAAATAGTAAATGAAATCCTGTTGGATTTGCTTCATTATATGAAAACCATGCATAGCTGTCGTATTTTCTTCTGGCAAAAAATACTAAATTACCCCAACATCTTTTTGATTCTTTTTTCCAAAACATGTTTTAGAGAGATATTTAAACTGTCTAACAATATAAGGTGTATTCCAGTTTGCTTCATCTAGGAGGGATGTCGTTCCCCCTACCCCTAGCTCAAGAATACCCCATATGATATAAACACCTCAAACTTAAAGGTATACTGTCACCTGTTCCAATTTTGCCACAGTTACCATGGAAAGAGAAAGTCTAACCAATCACAGATTTTAAGCGGGTGGTTGCTTTTTAAAAACAGCGCCCTTACATGGGCATTTTTGAATACGAAAGAACGCCCCTTTGACCATATATGGGCATATTTAGATTACAGGTGACTGTATACCTTTAACTCCTGAGAAGCAGTTCGTTGTGAAATATCTAATGTCAACCCTTTTTCTTGTTCAGTACGCGGGAATAAATAATGTAAACCAATAATACAGCTGTGAAAATTTTGCTTCTTAAAAATTAATCCCGATTGTTACATAGTATTTTGAGTAAAAAAATCAAAATTACAGAAAAAATGATTTTAAGATCGTCCAATTCTATGTACACAAATTCATTTTACGAAAGTTTGTGTTTCTTGTAAAGAGTTGACTCTGAGCGTTCAAAAAAACGAAGTTTTATGTTATTTGACACGATTTATTTAATCTAGGAGAGTAATAGTTCCCCTATTCGCAGCCATTTTCGCCATACAGAGGGGTACGTGCAAATCAAGAGCCACCCGTGAGAGGTAGTGTATCCCAAAATATCCAATGCTAACATCTTTTTTTTTTCAACAGGTTCTAAAAGAACACAATGTACCCATGTACTAGCCGTTTTATGGGGAGATACACGCTGGGACCCTCCAGCCCACGGAAAATGTCATTAAAACCAGTTTCATGAAGGTGTGGTCTGGACGACTGTTACAATAAATAATTAACCAAATAATCAAATAAATAAATAGATAAATGAATAAATAAAAACTAAATATCGTAAGCCCGAAAGTTCGAGTAAGGCTGAGTCGGACACAACGCACGCCGTGACTTTTAATCGAGCGGGCTACATCGAGATATAAGGGAGTGAAGTTCGAGCTTGCAGTAGCGGCAAGTTGACAGGTGATGAATGAAGTGGTTTTGGGGCGAAATGGCACTTTCATGCCAATAGGTCTAATAGCCTGGGGACAAAGGACTTTTGATACGGGGTGGTTTGGGATAAAAGAACCTTGGTGCCAAATGAGCCCTATCAAAGCAAACAGAGCCCAATCAGAGCAAACTGTAGAATGTCTAAGAAATGCTTTGTTTCGTACAGGATTTTTTTCACGGTCTGTTTAAAGGTTTTCATCACTATGTGTCTTCGTATGGTACCTTGTCATTGTTACTGTAGGTAACGTTCAAGGGTAGAGTCAAAACTAACAAATATAAATGCCGCTGTTATGTTTCCTCATTAAACTTGTTAATAATTTATAACGCGAAGTTCACCTTTAAATTTAGATACCTCGCGGGGATCTTAACAAACAGAGACCCATAAAGACATAAATCCGTTGCAACTACACATACTTTATTTCTCGGCAGACAAGATTACAAACGTCTTTACCGAAAGCACAGCCTCTCTGTCTTGCCCATGTTGCGTCTATCTGATGTCTTCCTTCCGTCTTGTCGAAGCACGGGATTTTACTGAACACAACTCACAGGCTTGGCTTCAATTATACAATAAAACTGCATGAAAAGTAAACGATTCTTCCAATCATCGATATCATAAACAACCACTGAAGTGCAAGTAAGGGCTATTTACATATCACAAATGATACTCATAGTGGACAAGTAAAAAAAACAATGTTGGAATATATAATGCAAAGGATACTCGCCAAACAATGAAAGTAGTATCATGGCAAATTCCATAACCTCACAAGTTCTTATATATCCCAACTGTTTGTTTGATGTTGTTTCCTCCAATGGTTTATTGAAAATGTTGTGTGTTGTGTTAATAGACAATGCCACATACGGTGTTTAGCCAATATTGAGTTCGTGTACTAATCGTTATGCCAGGTCATAACTCCTCTACAGCCACTTTATTACTCCTTAAAACTTTAACCATAATGGTTAGACCCAGACTAATTGTTATCTAAGGTGAATGTGGACGTTTTCACAGGGAATAGGGGTGAACAGTTCAATCTGCAGGGTCAGAATATCTCCTGCACAATCACACTACGTCTTGCCCATTTTTATTAGTACAAATGTTTAAATTATAAATACATGTAAAGTGGCAACCCACATAGCTTTGTTTTGAATTTTCACACCAAATGATGAAATATGCTTCATGTATTCTCTGTTTTGAATTTTCACAGCAAAATGATTAAATATGCTTAAGGTATCCTCTTTTAAAATTACAAAAAACTATTTTAAACAATATTACACTACGGTATAACTTAATCCATAAATGGCACCGATAGCTATGATAATAACGATAAAATGTCTTGATTTTGTCGAACATGAACTTCGTTTATTGCATAAGCGATATAAATAAAGCAAACAATATGAATCAAAGAATAAATGTAGAATTTATCTTAAAAATTGAGGAAATTTACCACAAAATGCACCTAAAAATTGTATTGTTCTAAATATTTACAAAAATAGAGTCATCCCTCATTGAAAGCTAATTTAAGAACCACTTCTGACCAACATACTTTGTGCGTTTCCAGCATTTTACATTAGGCCCTAAGCCAACGTCGCCATCATGTGGACAATTCTAAACACAGTTTTCAAGACGTAACCACGCGACCAAAATCAATGATGGCCTTTAAAATTAATGAAAATGCAAAAACGCAAATTCATCGTCATATGACAAAAATTAAAGAAATTTTCTTTCGGAAAAAATACAGAAGCGATAAATCTCTAAAATATGAACAAGTAAATTTTATATTTCTTATGACAAATTGAAAACTCATTTTGTGAAAGTGCAAGCTCTATTATGCGATATGTGAACACTGGTAAAGCTTCATATACGTATATAAATATATATGTATGTATATGTATTTATATGTACATAACTTTGGCTACAAATAATTGTCAGCGATTGCAATGTCACAAGCCAACGCGAAAACACGTGTGAACAAGAAGACAAAAATAACTTCAGCACCGTGTGCCATAGGTAGTGGGCGCGTCTTACTTTCGAGTTCTTTTCGACCCTCAAGAATCCTCAATTAGAGAGATAATTCACCTTCGGATGCTGTCGCGTGAAATCGGAAAGCGTCTCGTTATAAAATGTCTGATTCCGGAGGCCGCGTTCCGACGCCATTTTGTATTCTTTGTTTCGTACGATCTTATAATGGTTGCAGCGTCAAATGATAGTATAAAACTTTGAAAAAAGATGACATTACTCAAATATTCATCATGCCTGCACATGAAATAGACTTAGTTTGCAGTGAAAATCCTTTATACACAGTATAAAAGTACAAATTAAACAATTACACGAAGTATTAAAATCATTAAAATAGTTTTGGTACCAGTCAAGTAAATCAATTTAAAAATACTTCTTTAGAATGTTTTGCGGAATTTCGACCAATTTCTGGTCGTGATGCCCCTTGATGGCATGGAGGACTGAATTTCTCTCCCTTTCTGACATCGAATCCAAAACATCCTCGTTCGCACGCACATTTCCATCCTCTACAATAAATGCCGGCCCTTTCGATTTGTCGCTTCCAAAAACCTTGATTGTGTGTTTTTCATTGGATGGAAATGACTGTGCTCTTTTCTCAGGTGGGTTGAGAGAGAGTTTCAAATCTGACAGTTGTTGGTTCTTTGATTCTTTAATTTGGAGGACGAGGTTTGACAGCTCTGGATACTCAGTTTCCGTACATGCCATAGGTGGAATATGTAACTCTCGCAAAGTCTCGTTGACCTTGAGTGAATCACGCAATGTCTCGAGAGAACTAGCGTTGACATGTACAGACCTGGGATAGAGAGTGTCCCATCGTACAATCTGGAGGGAGCAATCGAAGTTGCAGCCGACAGCACAGGATAGGCAGTTTAAAACCTCACTGCACATTGACCCACCATATCGTATCCAGAGTTTGTGCAGTGTCTTATGGCCAATCAGCGCCCACAAAACATTCACTGCTAAATCACCGACATCATTCGAAAAGAAGAAAGTCAGATCGGTGAGGGTGCTGTTTCGCCTGAGAATGTCACATATTCCGTAACATGGCTCACTTATTGTAAAACTTAGCTCCCGAATCGTTGTATTTGAGTCAAGAGCTCTGAACAGTGGTGTTACATCCGGGCAACACGCCTTCAGGACTGGCGGTCCGTCAACACTACAAAACCAGAACTTGAAGCATCTTAATGTCGTGTTCTGCTCTAGTGCTTCTCTGACGGTAGTAAAATCGATGTTACGCTTCGGAGCGACGCTGTATATTAAGAAGGTGAACGTTGTTAAATTAGTATTGTTCCTTAAAAGTTCGCCAATACTGTCAATCAACGCCTGTTCCACAAAAACACACATTGACATAATTTGCATTTCTAACTCTGCAAGTTTTGAATCTTTCAGTGAAGCAAGAGGCAAGTTTGGGAAAGGCCATATCACCGATGAATCGTTTATGATTATACGAAACTTCTCACGGCTTTGATTGGACTTCAAACCTTCGAACAGCCTTGCTACTGTAGAGCACAGCAAATCAGCGAGTTGGTCGTCGGTCTCAGAATTCTGTTTACCAACGCTTAGGCTAACATCTTTAATGTTAGTGCATCTTTCGATCACCGTGGACAAGTCAGTAGTTTGGGGGCCAACGGAATAAATATCTACGTCTAACAGTTCAACTGACGTGTTTTCCGACAAGTTTGCCAGGACGTCCCGGATATGGCTTTTCTGCAACTCTCTGCTCAGAATCAGATGCTGAATGCCTGTGGGATTTGCGCTGTTGCAATGGCTGTTTTTCAGCACAGAACAGAGACCACTTACTGACTGATGGTCAAGGTAAACGCTAAATGGCTGGTTTTGATTGTACAAGGCTGGATTTGTTAAGGTGTAGTCTCCACCGATGGATTTTAGACTCAAATCCGTCGGCAACTCGGAGGCGACAATTGATGCCACAGCTTCATGGCCACCACTCTCATGAACATATAACAGACACCTTTGAAGCAGCAATTCAAATTTCTCCTTATCTGATTTGTTCTCGAGCTTTTTGGAAAATTCCTTGACAAGCAACTTAGCCTCTTTTCCCAGTAAACCACACACAAACAAACCGACTGTATACAATTCTTTCTCGACAATATCATGAAAATCAGACCCTACAGCCTCGGTATCATTAAGCTTTGAACTAATATAGAGGCCGGCGAAATATTCTTGGAATGTTTTGTGAAGGAAGTTGCATGTTTTGGAACGCTTGATTCTGGACACCCCAACGTTTTTGGCCAAGAATCCAGTCAGTAGTAATTCTTCGGGAGAAATTTCTGATTGCCGAAATATCAATCTGTTTTCCCTTAGACCCTGCCAGGCATACTCTCCGAGTTTGCAGAGTTTGCTGGAGATATCATCGGGGAGTTCATCGCCGTCGATGTCGACACCTTTGCGGGTAGTGCAGTAGTTTTTTGTGATTGCCAACACTAAGCTAGCGTACAGTTCAGTGATTGTGTCCGGCAATTTCTCAGAGTTTTCCTCCAGAAGAACACATAGCAAAATCGTGTTCAAAGGAGTTTGACAGATTTCTGACAATATGTGCTTCGATTGGATTTCTTTTATCAACTTATTTCCCATATCCACTCTGTCTAAGAAATAATTAACGATAAAATTGTCCCTGTCATTCGATGTGTATCCAGTGATTGCTAAGTTGGGGTGACAAAATTTCAAAATGGCGTCGAACTCATGAGGGCGCGATGTCACAATTACGGTGCTTCCGTACATGGTTTTGCCCTGAATCAGATTATCTAAATCGCTATTTTCAAAAGCCTCACGATCTATTTCATCTAGTCCGTCCAGGACAAATAAAAGGTCACAGGAATCTCGCAAAAGCTGATCCCATAACTCATCTTTACTGAACATAATTTGGTATTCCTCTGGGAGCTGCTCTATAATTGCATCGGCGATGTCTCCACTATAATCTCTCATTTCTATAAGAAAAGCGGCACTAAATTGCGGCAATTTCCCACAAGCCCATTCATATAGAACCTTGTGGCAAAATGTACTCTTCCCAATACCAGGGGGGCCCTCAACTCTCACCCGCCGGGGCAAACGAGCACTGTCCATTATATTCTCGAAGAGCTGAGAAACCTGTAATCGAAATGAATCTGACGAGCGTCCCCTACGGTCCTTTTCCGAAAACTGCAGGTTGGTATACACGTCGTTGAGTGGGAGGAAGAAGTCATGGCACCATGGTAACGGTTGTATTTCAGACAGATGGGATCTGTAAAATGTACGCAGAAAGTCTGCCACTTTGCCGACGATGAAGGATGGGTGCTTCGTTTGTCCTGGTGACGAAATCAAGAAAAAAAGAAGATTGACCGATAATAATTTAAGAAGATAGCGCGCACGGTCAAGTTGTAAAGAAGCAATGCATCGCATATTACAAAGTTTCATTTAAAAGACATGGTCGGTTCATGGATCATTTGTGAATGTCGCTGAAAACTAGGATTAATATATTTTCAATGAAGATCACAAAATAATGCAAAAATCTATGGAGAAAAGATACAACACAGGTTGTACAATAGGACTCACAAACCAAAAGCAGTGATGTTACCAAATTTGATACATCTCTACGGTTAGTGTTACACGCAAAGAATGAGTGGCCAATCGATTTGCTTATGACAAATCTAACAAAAGCCTTCAGGAAATAATATGTAAATGTTTTGATGAAGTTATTTCTGGCACGGACCAGAAACCTTGTAAAATATATATCACTAAAACCCGTAGGTTGACATCAGATATAGATACAGGGTTCATAGGTTGATTGAATAACTTCTTAATGCTTACAATGTTCGTTTAAATTGTACTTGTGGCATTAAGTATACATATCAATCGACTTTTTTTCTGGTTCATAGTGTGGAGGTCAATAGGAGCTGTCTGGAAATGGCCGTTAGTATACATTTATTGTAAGCTTGTCACGCGATCCAGTTTGCAATACCTCGAATTGTACCTGCGCTAGAATTTGCTTTGCCCAATAAGAGCGCCACCAGCGGCGACGCCTCAAACAGCTAGCAAAAGAATGAATAATTATATGCGTTTCGAAGATTAGCATATAATTACTATCTATTCGTTACATAAGAGAATTCCTTTGATTGACGCTTGTGTCACCAGGTGTTGAAT
>LD348147.1:33277-47783 GCA_001465055.1 Ptychodera flava
ACGTTTATGAAGTAACAATTACAGTTTATCATGAATCAATACAAATAACATTGCCAATCTTAACCCCTGGCGCGACACCAAGGGCTGAGCCCTATATAATATTACCAGATATAGAGTGTGAAGAGGTCCTTTAGAAATATTCTTATGGAAGAAGAATTGTTTCAGTATGGCTCATACTCACAGCCACCCTATATACACAAACATCCGACAATGACCTGCAAAGAAAACTGCCAACTATGCCTATAGTGTCTTTGCCATCTATCTCTCACACTAGGTAGACAATTGTACAGGTAGTGTGATAAAACATCTTGAAACAAAATAACAATAATTTGATAATGTAAATGCTTTTCGGTGATGGTACATCTCTGTATGAACAACATGGTAAATGTCATCAATATGACGCAGGTTTACTGGATGCACCACATTTTGCGGAGTTTGAACTCGCAATATCTACGATACTAATTCACCTGGCATAGCAGTCAGTTAGCTAAAACCCTTAAAATATATGTTTCAACAAGGGACGTGAAGAAAAGTGTTGTGTGTTTGCAAAGAGTTTGAACTTTCAATTTTTAGACATTAATCCATTTTAACGACCAGTTTTCAATTTAGTGATCGACAGTAAAAATGTGGTTGTCTAAACTTGAAATATTTGGGTAATTTAATCAGTTTCGTACTACACCGACAAACCAGGCAAAAATTTGCAATATTAACTATAAATATAAACAGAATAAACTCATTAGAATGAAACTAACTACAGCTTCATTAATTTCCAAATTTAGACATCAGTGTAAAACAGAAAGCTTTCAATTATTTCCCAGTTGTGTAAGAAGTATGTGTAACATTAAATGTGAATACATGTTGGGATTAAATAAAAATGTACAATTATTTTTGACAAATACTGCAGGCAAAATATAAAGGACGTCAATATTGTCCGAGTAAGTTGAAAGTTGTGATTGAGAGCAAAAAACTACGATTCATGTGTCCAATGATCAATGATACATGTAAATTTGAACCTTGGAAGGAGAAAATCTATACAGTGTCAGAGGGATAGGTAGTCGAAATTGTATTTTATTCAGTTTGTGTATTTGAATGATGTGATATCATCCTTTCATCTTATTCATCCCGTGTATGAGTTGCACTTGGCCTGCCCCCATGCTGTGATGATTACCTGAATCAATTAATGACGAAACAGCTGTTTGTACGTTGATTTAACACTATGATTGGAACTTAGACAATAATACCGGAGTCTGTATTCCCGGTAGGGTGCATCTTGCCATATGGAATTCATGCGGATCGAAATTAATCATCAGAATTTGGGTTTCCTCCATTAAATATTTAAGTCGGTCCACTATATAAAGTATAGCCTGAGATTTGTTTCCTTGATCAATTTTTACTACTAATTGATACAAAATATGATGTAGTATACATTACTTTAACAGTTTCTAAAATGTCTTGCAAGGTGTGAACAAAGTATCGGCTTAGGTCCTCCATACTGACTTGTATACTAAACTGCAAAGCAATCCGACAAGCGGTATTTGAGAAGAAGTCTTTTTATCAAAATTGGCAAAAATTACCAAAAAAGCACCGAATTGTATATTTCCTAATTATATGGAATTATCTCACCACGGCAATCCTACAGGACTTGTATACCAAATATCAAAGCCGTCTGCATAGCGGTTTGAAGAAAAAACTGACCAAGTTGACAAAAATGGCCAAAAAATACAGATATGGGCATAATTTGTGGGAAGCACATGTACATCATATGTTAAACCTGTCTGACCATAACTTTTGAAGGAGAATTTTTGACTAAAAATGGCAAAAATTGCCTCAAATTTTCAATGAGGTAATGCCTGCGCGCCGGAGTACGCCAAATATTAAAACTGTCTGACAAACGGCTTTGAACAATAAGATTTTTCGACCAATAATGACAATAATTGCCTTAAAAATACATACTTGCATATTTTCATCACAGTTTGAACAAATCTGTCATTGAGCAAAGTTATCCCAAGGGACTGTATACCAAATATCAAAGCTGTCTGACCAGCGGTTTTGAGGAAGACTTGTTTACCAAAACTGGCTTCTTCGAGCTATTTTGCATATTTACAAAATCAAAAGAAAATAAAAGATAGTTTACCATATTCATATGTTGCATCTACACAAATATCAACTCTGTAGGCTCTTGAATGGACGGGCATCCTCACATACATACATACATACATACATACATACATACATACATACATACATACATACATACATACATACATACATACATACATACAGACAGACAGACAGACAGACAGACAGACAGACAGACAGACAGGCAGGCAGGCAGGCAGGCAGGCAGACTGACGCAGGATGCCAGACGGATACCCATCCTAATAGCTGCTATAGATTAGTCTATAGCTTATAGTCTATTTTATAGATTATAGTCTATAGTTGCTTAAAACCCATAGACGACATTCGTCAGTTCACCACTAAATGGCATCATAGAAGTAGAGTCAGAGACTTAAAAGTGAATTCATGCAAATAATTTCAATGTTGGACTTTTCGTCGTCTACTATTTCCAAGCTTGCCACTATTCAAATGTGTTGATTACATGTTATCGTTAGGTGATTGTGCTCATTAATATGCAGTCAAAATCCTGACTAAAATGGTGGTCCACATCCAGCCCATACCTGACCCTATTTTTGTAAGCAGCGCAGCCATCGGTATAAATGGGAAAGGGGACCAGACTACGAGCAATAGCAGTCGTAATTTAGATGCCTCAGCCAGGCGAGCAAAATCAGGTTGTTACCCACTATAAAACACGGTCACTCCACAATCATGTGTAAAATAAACAATAGCTATCACTGAAAAAAATTACCTAAACTTTGTCCTTCAGAGAAGCGGCAGTATCTCGTGATCAAATCTTCTCTCGGAATAGCCCTGAGCAAACTGATGAAAATGTCATGGTTGCCAGGCGACGTCAACCCTTTCCGATACAATTCCATGAAAAGGTCACCCGCCGAACCTTTCTCAGTTTCGCCACCAGGTGGTACCAATCCAGTTGACTGGCACTGACGCTTCAAACATTTTAATTCATCTACAAAAAAGAAGAAAGATTTCATTATTTAAAGCGAAAACATGAATAACCAAGTCACAGCCTTACAGAAGGGTGTTAAATGGTTCATCAATGACAATTAGTTCTTCATCATTAGCCAGAAAAATTGTATTCCACACCTTTTTCATAAATTCTTACAAAATGGCCACGATTTCCAAAGAAGTGAGTGATTAAAAGTTAAAAGTAACATAACTAAAACTTTCAATTAGTTTTACTGGATAAAAAAGACCTTGTTTGCAATAAAAGGCAGATAATGAGGCCGATGCGACTATCCATTCGAGGAACATGAAATGGAATGGAACTGAAGTTCTGGAACCATTCCAAAAAGGAATGGTTCAAAAATTGGAATGAAACGGTTTCATTTAGGAATGGGATGGTTCCAAATTGGAATTTACAAAATGCAAATTCCAAACTGGAATTTCCAGTACAGGTCTCCTTTTTGAACTTGGGGGCTTCTCCAAGATTTGGGGCATTTTGAAAAGTAGATGATGTTGTTGCAAAGTTATTCATTGTGGTTGGCATGTACATTAAATTCATGTGGACAGGCTTTCTATGGGGCACAGGGTGAATTTGCTCGGGGAAGGTACATGAGGATTTCAGAAATAAAAATTTGCAAATCACCAAAGGAACAAAAAACATTAATTTTGCTTTAAAACAGAAAGTTGCAGTCGATTAACTATACATTAAGAAGAAACACTGAAGTACACTTTGGAAAGAAATTCCTACCATGATGGACAGAAAAATTGTTGACACCATATTTCCTCCCACCCCTTCCCACAGATCACATGGTTCTCCTCTTGGTAAAGTTCTGAGCGTGTGGTGTTTCTCAGTAAATTATCTTATGACTAATAACTCTTGAAAGAGTTTCATGTGACCGATAATTCTCAAAACGTAGGCCTGTAAGTGATGCAAATCTTCAGTAGAAACTTTGTGTTAATCACGAAAATAGTGTTTAATTTCCACTTGCCTATATCTGTTAATATGCAGCTGTATATACTACAATAATTAATTAATTAATTGATAGCATCTCTAATCTCAATTGGTTCTAAATTTTACAAAGTTTAGAAAAGATATATGACAAAGTAAAGCTAACTTTATGTGTTTTCTTGACTGTCTAAGAGGAAATGTTCATGCCATTTCCTGCACAACGTGTGTTATCACCAGTTGCAGCGTGACATCTGAATCATAACATTTGGCTCAGTACCTTTTTCACAATTCATGCAGACTTTCATATCGATTTCATTGGGATAAGCTGGAGTCCTACATTTCAAAAAGTGATTTTGCATGATATTGTGATCTTCAGTGAAGGATTTCCACTTCACAAGCTTGAGCCTTTTTAGCCATTTTTTTATCCATTAGAATTTGACATTGTGGTGAAAAGACTGCCGTTCAGTCTATATTTAATAATTCTTTTATGTAACATAACTGCCAATAGATATCCAAGAAAATGCCATATGTCGCCATCATATGCCGTTCCTGGAAGTGCTCCTTACTTTCCTTTAAAAGCTAAAAAAATCATTAGGAATTACTCTTTGATATCAGATACGTCATCAACATGTGACGTCATATCTACATGACAGTTAATGCGTTCGGCAAACATCAAAGTGCAAAAGAGACTGACCCAGCAAAGGTACGGTAGTTTCCTGCATTCGCTGGAATTATGTTTCGAGACAAAGGTCACGGAAGTGTATCTCCAAGGTTATATGTAGCAGTGGCTTTCAATGTCCTCTCTGATTTAAGTTTCAGATCAGTTTACCTGCAGGTAATATGCAAAAATTGAACCATCTCCTTTTAGATGTGGTTAACTGATTCTTATATCTGTAGTTGACTTACTTCTTATATTTTTAAAACATAAACTTCCTGCTTTGTCAGATTTACATAGACGGTTGCTAGGTAACCAGTATTGCGAGCACATAATCTCCGACGTGGTGTAATTGAGCATATATACTCGTCTAGCATGATGCAATGCCCATTACACGGATATAAAAGTGCGTCGAACCCTGCATTGTACATGTTAAGCAAAGTTCTCACCGTCCGGTGGATGGATGGATGGATGGGTGGATGGGTGGGTAGATAGATGGATGAATGGATGGATGGGTGGCTAGATAGACGGATGAACGTATGAATGTATGGATGTATGGATGGATGGATGGATGGATGGATGGATGGATGGCTTGGTGGCTGGAGTGATGTATGGATGTATGGAAGGGTGTATTTGATGATGGAGCTAAAATCAAGCTATCAACAGAAATAACTACAAATGAACAACAAATTAGGACCAGGAGAATAATGGCAACACTCCACACGATGACGATAAGTTGACTGTTCCGTTCAGAACTGTACTTTGCACACTGAAATCCTGCATAAATTACATTTTTTATCTTATTATGCCGTTATATTACATTTTACCAGAAAGCGGACAGTCGGTTTGAACTCAGTTTACAAGCAACGATATCATAAATATAACTCCACTTCTGCTGTGACCTTGAGTTGGGACACAAGCTCCCATGAACTATACCTGACTGAACCCGGAACGTTCTACATAAAAAGAGATGTGTCTTTGTTCTATCACGCTGTGCCTTCTCTCTTTACACAAAGTTCATGCATATCTGTGTCAGTGTGCGGAACATCTGGACATCAAGCGGTATCAGGATGTAACAGGTGCCGCCTACTAAGGGACCGTCCCAGATTGTCGCATAAGTTCAAGAAACGGAATTCCTTCATTTACATCAAACCTCCCCTAAACGGAAGTTTTAAAAGTGCAAAATGTTGATGTTTGCCTAAGATTTCAAAGTAGCATTTTGCTATAGCCACTGGAGAATATGTACGTTTGGGTGTGGCCAAACGCAATTAGTTGCATTTACCGTGTGCATGATTTATCGACGGCCCTAATTACTACCGAAAAGAGCCAAGCGACTAAGGCCAGTCTAAAACGCTACATTTCCACATTGCGATGCGATTGCAAGTTATGTAGAACTGATGGCCGATATAGGACTACTGTGTTATGCAGAGGACTCCTTATCTGTGACACATGTGTTGATGAAGAAGTTGGAAATCTTTGATAGCTCATTTCAGTGGCCTGACAAAATGGCAATAATGGCTGCAGAAATACACAATTAAAGATTTCATCATAATTTGATTATACCAGATTAAGATCATCCCCAAGGACAAGGCTATCAGACGAGTAGTTTTTTGAGACCAAAAATGGCAAAATTTACCCCAAAACGTTGCAGATGTCATCATATTTCCAATATATTATATTAAAATAACCCATCGGAACCTGTATACCAAATATCAAAGCTTTCAGACCAGCAGTTTTTGAGAAACAATTTTTTTTGACCAAAAATGACAAAACTGCCCCAAAATACAAATTTGCAGATTTCATAATCATTTTAATATATCACATTAAGTTCATCTGTTGGAACCTGTATACCCAATATCAAAGCTATCGGACTAATACTTTTGAGAAAAAAAAACATTTCGACCAAAAATTGCAAAAAATGCCCAAAAATTACAAAAGTGTAGATTTTAATATAATTTGAATATGTCACATTTCGCTCATCCCTATTAGCCTGTATACCAAATAATAAAGCTGTCAGACAAGCGGTTTTGGTGAAACAAAGTCTTTGACCAAAAATGACAAAAATTGCCTTTAAAATACAAATATAAATTTTCTGTACAACCAAATATCAAAGCTATCTAACCTGTAGTACCTTTTTAAGAAGAAATTTTTTGACCAAAACGGCAAAATTGCCTTATAGATACAGATATGCAAATTTAACCACGATTTGAACAAATCTATCTCAGGTCACCCCGAGTAAATTGCATATCAAATTTCAAAGCAATCGGATATCAGAGAAGAAGATGTTTTTTACCAAAAACAACAAAAGATACCCCAATAACACAAATATGCAAATTTCACCGTGATTTGAAGAAACCTAACTGAGGTCACCGACGGATGGACGACGACGACGACGACGACAGAAAATCAGCCTATTTGATAAGCTCCGCGCGGCTGAAAGCGGAGTTAATGGACGTAGTAGCAAACAACATCTGCAGTCAGAATCTGAAAAACAATTAAAACATTGCAATACTCGCAGATACGTGTAGATAGTAGGAGACAGTCTCAAGTATCAAACAGAATTGTCCTTAGTTGCGCAATAGTCACTTACCGTCTGTAATTTCTCTGGACAAACCTTCGAGAAACGAGATGGCTGGGTCGAAGCCTTGCTTGCTTGCCATCGCTGTTGTGTATGCCTTGCCCTTGTCTGGTACGGGCAGGTATTACCGTTGTGTCTATAATAAAGGTGGGCTGGTTAAAACTCTGCTGCTGTGGGCGTACGGATGACGTCACTGTAGCTGTCCGCCGACACACTTGACGGTACTCGTGCGCTCTAAAAAGAGCACTTCCGGTTCTATTTACAGAGGTCACCTAGAGGCCACGCGAACTTGTGACATATTTTTCTATTCCCATAAGTTCAGAATTTTGTCGCCCGTCCATTGTGTATAAAAAGAGGTTGGTTTTCTGCTTTTAAAAGCATGTTGAGTCATCCAACAATTGATTTGCCGACATATTCTGTTAATGAACAGTGTCGTTGCATTTAATTGTCACGCATTCTTTGAAAGCTATATTCCTTATCATAGATTACATGAAAACCCAATAATACTAATTATATTACCATGCCAGCTTTTAATTGGTCGAGCTGAACCACGTGACTGCCCACAAATACATAGTAATGGTTTGTTTTCATGCCCATGAATATGAATAATATCGTAAACACAGTAACTTTTCGACTAAAACGAAAATTGTGATTTGTACAAAGATCATAATCAACCACAAAATAAAATGGAGCATTTTTGGGCCAAGTTTAGACACTTGTTTTCAAAAAAATCTCCGGATTTGCAAAATTTTTGCAGCGGGCGCACTACTCACTGACAGGTTCTGGTGCCCCGTTGTTGTTCGCACGGGAAATTTTCGTGAATCTTGACGGTTTTTCGGGGTTCGTTGATAATATAATTGAAATAACAGACTCCGCGCTGACCATTAAACCTCGGCAAGCCTCGCCCGATAATTTTTGGCTTTCCTCTCGCCCTTGCCCATAAATAAACGTTCATGGTCAGCGCGTCGTCCGTTATTTCTATAATATTATATTTGTAAAGGGTAGAGAATCTTAAGTTTAGTACAGTAGCAATAGTTAACTTGAAGGATGAAGTGGTACACAGTAGAAAATGCCCCTTTCAATGAACATGCAGAGAAAACTCTGTGAGTCATTGGGGAGAGCGGCTAGGTTTTGGGAGTTACGGGATAGTTTTAACAATCGTTACTGCCGTTTAAGTTATCATCGCAACAAAGGCTGTTAACTAGCAGAATGGTCACCGAGGCTCTTTTTGTTGGACACTTGCTGTTTTCCAATAATATTTCGACTCATTGTGGATTCAGTTGTCCATGAACAGGTGTGAGAAAGGTTTAAACGTGAAAACTCCGAGACGGTACAAACGACATTCTGGTTATTATCGGACAGTCTATTTTACTGTATTTCTTTGACATTAACGATATTCTATATCATAAAGACACGTCACTGCTAAATGACATTCGCCAGCCTCGTTCTCTATGTAATTAACTATGATGTGGCGTGGACAACAAAATGCCCGCGCTAAATCATCAGGTAACCAAAAAATATCTGAAAAGCACATTTCCAGGCTAAGTTTTCAATAAAATATTTCTGCTCTTTTGATGAAACGACAGGTTTGGGTGAACGCGTCCCCATCAATGTAAGGTTAATTGCGCATCCTCGTTCACGAATCGCTTATGTATGTAGTTGTCGACCTTTCCATAGTACTTTACTTGCTTTACGCATTCTTTTATTTACTAACATTTAAAAACAGGAAACTTCGAAAACAAAATTAAGTGGAGTTCTGCATGTTTTATCAAAGTTGGCACAATTCTGTCCAGGCCTATTGCCTTACTAGTACCATTTGTCAATTCAATTAAACCAAATGTCACGGTTTTTTCAAAATCAAAATACGGGTAAACTACAATACAACGTCATATTATCATTCCTTGCACAAGGACATAAATCCCGGTATTTTTTGAGCAATCATACACTTTTTTACACAATTGAAATTCGAACTTTAAAAGAAAAGCCAAAAATACCTAGTGTCACGAATATCCGGGATTGCGCAATCGCGTACTGATACTAGCACGCACTGTAAACTGTGTCGATCAAAAAGAATTCAAAAAGAAAATTCAGTGAGCCCTAATGTTGTTAAACGGGAAATTACAGGACCGTGGGCGTACAATAGGGGAATTACTGATGACGCACCTATTTGCATACATTGGGTGGGAGTTTTTCAATTCTAATAGCATCGCTTTGATCGTAAGATTAATATGAATTATCATGATGGGCACTTTCTAGGCATATGCAAAGAGGGGTCAAAAATCGTACAGGGAACACATTTTGAAACATATGCGTTCTCCGACAAAAAAACGGAACATTTTTTCAGTTCATTTTCGACTCAAGTTCAGTCGCTACATATTCACAGACATCGTATATCATATGCAAGATTCAATGACAATGAACGTTAACGCCTGAAACATTGCAAAATTACTAGATTCCGGGACCAAACCCGGCACGTCCGATCAGTAGCGTTGCTTTTTTACATTTCCATAGATTTGCGATAATCCGGCTTTTATAAGGGAAAATGCCCAATTCAGCCGTTGTTTATATTGCGATACTACATAATGCTTGTGAAGCGACCTTATGATCGTGACACTGAGATTTTTCCGATGTAGAGTGAAGGTCCAAAGGTCATATAGCGTGCATTAAATACTGAAGTTATTGGGCTCCGTGTCCACTGACACTGAAAAATATCAGGATTTGTATCCGAGTACATCAGACAGCAGCGGTATACGATGTACGATAGGGTCCCGATTTGTTATGAATAACCTTATTACTTTATATCCCTTGTCGAGTCACGACCACGCTCATTATCACCAGGGAGTTCCGGATCCGTTGTAGCACACTTTGTCGGACTCCCTAAATCTTGTTCTGAATGCTCATGTGATCGGCAGGTATCTATAGCGCACATTGGTACCGATTGCGTTATTTGATAGCTATTTTGAGCGATGAACATTGAGGCGACCCCAAGCCTTGTGGAGACTAGAAGATAGCGATGTGCACTTCATACTCTGGCTGTTATGGACTGCGCCACGTACGGTTGTACAATGTGCGCCCTCAACTTGACGCCAGAGACAAAAATTATCCGTTGAATGTCATCAGCGAGTCGAACAATCCGTGACATTATTCGGGCAACCATTTTCAACCCTGAAATCGAGGAATGACAATCGAAATATGAGCATATTTCACGATTTCATCGATTCACATCACCATTTACATTGAAATTGGACAAAATTACCATCTTAATCTGCTTTCTAATAATGTCACGGATTTGGAACGATCCCTGGTAATCCGTGACATTAGTCGGCCAACTACTTTTCAAACTAAAATCGAAGGAGGACAGTCAAAATATGGCAAAATATCACTATTTCGTCGGCTCAAATGACCATTGACATTGCATTAGACTGGCAATCATGTTGAAATCGTTCTGTTTCATCTGGCATGTACATTTTTAGCATATTCGCATAACAAACTTTCACATACGTAACTTTCGTACAGTTACTTATTACAATAAATCTGTTGTCATTCCAAAAACTTCCTCTTCTTGGTGACGGACTGGTTTTCATTATTCCATATTCTATTTTTCGTATTCTTTTGGCGCTTCATCGTTCATAAGCTCACGTTGCAAATACAATGGGTCACATATTATTAAGCACTTTATTCACTCACATTGTAAAATATTGCTGTCAAAAAACCGCGCTGACAGCTTATTTGCATATAATTAGTGGTACAGAACGAGATGCAATAGTCAACTTAGGCTGATCTCTCACATTTTTTTGGTTTTGCTATGCATGTCTTTCGCATATCGACTCGTTTTCGCTTTCCTCAACACAGTATTCTGTGATAAGAAATTATTTACGCAAGTCTCTACAACGTAGGTCCATGTCTACCTACAACCCCGAGTCCAGGAATGATGCCGATGACCTTGACTTTCACACCGAAACTGTTAAAGGACAGGTACTGGTAACGTTTGCTTAATTATGTTATTGTTTTGTAGGTCAATCGTTAGTTCCGTTTTATCGCGCGATGAAACCGAAGTGTATAATGTGTCAACTCTGTGTTTATACTTGTAAAATGCAGTAAGTAATTATTGTTTACATTTGAATTATAGTCCGGACCAAGATTCACTTGTCAACAGTGAACAATTTTAACATATCCTTTTTCTTATACAAATTTGTTGACGTAAAATACCCCGGCGGTTGACAAACACTACCTTCAAACTTCATTAAATGTGTAGACCTTTTCAGTTTGGAGTGTGCCATTGATTTACAGCAAAGACATTTTCATGTTGCAGTTTAAAATCTTCTTTAAATTTCATTTCTATACGACCAGAGAATGTTTTGATTTCGAAGAGATTTCGCTACAACAATATTGCCGACACCGAAGTTACTATCCCAATTCTTTCTCTTGGACAAAGACAAAACCTATCCTGTCATAACCTATTTCCTTTTTTGTTCAAATGTTCACTCAAGTAAGGTTACTATCGTTTCACCTGGCGTGTATTTGTGTGTGTCAGTTTATTTATTTGTCTGTAAGTCTATACATGTGTCTGTGACATTTTGCTATGGGAATCAAATCCGTAGTACATGGATCCCGTTTGGTAATGTCAAGAAATGGTCAGTTTCTGGTTTATGCGGCATGCACTATGAATGCTAGGCTGTGAAATCAATGACCAAGAAGTCATATATTCTCGGGATGAATGCATCAAATCTTTTGAATCTTCTTAGACACTGACAAAAGTTCATTCTGATTTAGCAGTGTCACTAATGTCAATAAAATTGCTCATTTTCCATATTGAGTGACCTTTCATGAGTAGGTCTCTTCATATGCAATTTTGCGAATATTATAAAAATATTAACTCCTTTTGTTTTTAGACCAGTTCTCTTGCCCCAGGATGTTATTATTTTTTACATCCAGTATAGGCCCAATTAAATCTGCAAAGGATTTGAACAAATTTTATGAAAGTTGCCAAATATGTTAATGATCCCAGGATAGTGACTGTAACAAAATACATTCAGCAGTGTCATGTCAGCCAATTGCCCATTTGCAGACATAATATGGTGTAAGATTATCGAAGACAAAATTTGCTCAACCTTGTAACAGAACTTGCTCATAACAATATGCGAGTGAGCTAAATATATCGCACATATGCATTTTTTGTCAAAGTCGAGCATTGTGATTTTGCAACGAGGGCATCTGTATACCTCTCTCTCTCTCTCTCTCTCTCTCTCTCTCTCTCTCTCATATATATATGAGCATGTCTATCATATATATGTATGTGTACATGTATGTATGAATGTATGTCTGTATTTATGTATATGTGCCCGCGAGGATGTATGGTGACAATCCACATAAGAATGATCTAATTACTATTTATATCCGTTTCTATGTTTCTGTAATTAACACTACCATCACATCTTCGAATGCCATTCTTGCCCAACTGCCTTTCACAGTCAATGCTACTTCATACTTGCAACACATCTCATTTTTGAGTCACAATGGATACAAAAAACTATTTAAGTACTTAAGTTTTATAATGTAATTCACAATGTAATTCTTTATAAAAACTCCTTTTACAGCGATAAAATAATTCTATACATTTGCCATGAAATAAAATTACTTGCTATGAAAATTTACTGAAATCATAGGCGAACCTCTAAATCTATTGAAGATTAATAGGGACACCAATAACTTAAAAAAATAAAAATACAATACTGCAAGATTTACTGACATTAAAACCACTCAAAACATTTAAATAACAGTAACTAACTACAATAATATAGAAAATGTAGTTGTATGTAAATACATGACCAGACATACATACATAAATACATACATTATGAATATATGTGTGTAAACACCACTTGAACTTTTGGGGAAAAACATTATATTATATGGAATTGATGACATATCTAGGAAGACATCAACTAACGTGTTACACAAAGACATTTCAAAAAGGTAAAACCTACGTCCCTTCTCTATTACAATTGTGGTTTATAAAATATCTCATCATGCTCATGGCTTATCAATAACAAAAGTAACAGACATATCTCTTATATTCTTTACATGATAACTGTGGCTTGATTTGACCGAGGTAAATATATATATATATATATATATATATATATATATATATATATATATATATATATATATATATATATATATATATATAAATGAAATGCTAGGACATTTTGGCAAAAACCGGCAATTCCAGTAAAGGTCTGCATCCATTGTGATGTGCAGCTAGAAGATAGGAGCTCGCGCAAAAATTGAAGTACAACTGCTTTAAAACAATTTGCATACAGCAAAACTTCACGTTCACAAAAATGCCATAGTTAAAATCTGCATGTAACCATTTAGTAAGATTCAAACGTCCTTGTGCCACGCATCGGCACCAACAACCATTTCGTTTACTCAAATGTTATACAAAAACAGGCAATCTATGGCTGATAGAAACTGCAAGCAGACTTCGCTATCTCACAACCAAACAACTACGGTCAGATGCATTTGTCAAACTCATCTGTGTATTGGTCTCTTTTCACACTGTCAACTTTGCTATGAAATCGAACTAAACATGACAAAGTTAAATTGATCGGATACCCTTTAAAAAATCAATGCAATGATGTAACAGGGCAACGGAAATGATAGGGTTCAACATCATTAACATATATTCCCAAACCTGAGCAAACAAATCCTTTCACATGTTCACATGTCTTATACAGACAGACAAACTTGACAAAGCACACATTCATCACAGGACACCATCAGATCTATTGAAGGTAACAAAGACACCTAACAGCCCTATATTATATAAGCAAAATGTCACCTGAAGTATTTTTAAGTCTAAATTAACCAGATGTGGTAATCATAACAAGGCATTACATCATGAGGTATGACTCATACCTAGCCTAACCACGTTCTCATTAAAAGTTTGTAAAAACATAATGGACAAACATAGGGCCAAAGTCCCTGAAGCTACTATAGACATGGATACAAAATTAAGTATTTCCTTACTGTATGAAATTATCTCACTAAGGTCATCCTACGGACAAGTAAACTAAATATTAAAGCTGTCTGACCAGCGGTTTTGAAAGAACAAGCAACTCAACAGTTGATAGAGCTCTGTTGAGTTATGTAGAGAATAACCTTTTGTGACACATGTATTGATGAAGAAGGTGGATATCTTTGATTAACATTGTGAGTTCTGTTTAATAAGTTGAGA